>OZ026553.1:5211508-5244008 GCA_964020155.1 Chondrilla cf. caribensis
AGCACATATGTACATACACAGCACAGCACATACGTACATACACAGTCAGTAGATACAGACACAGCAAAGGACAGTGCATCTCATTCAGGATACTATGACACATTACTGTCAAAATGTCAGAGGTGTACACTCTCCAGGTAGTGGGTCCCTATCCTTGCAGTTCTGCTACACACACAGTATGCAAAACTCCTGCTACACGCACAGTATGCAAAGCTCCTGCTACACACACAGTATGCAAAACTCCTGCTGCACACACAGTATGCAAAGCTCCTGCAACACACACAGTATGCAAAGCTCCTGCTACACACACAGTATGCAAAGCTCCTGCTACACACACAGTATGCAAAGCTCCTGCTACACACACAGTATGCAAAGCTCCTGCTGCACACACAGTATGCAAAGCTCCTGCTACACACACAGTATGCAAAGATCCTGCTACACACACAGTATGCAAAGCTCCTGCTGCACACACAGTATGCAAAGATCCTGCTACACACACAGTATGCAAAGATCCTAGACACCAAATGTACATATGCAAAGCTCCTGCTACCAGCACACAGTATGCAAAACTCCTGCTACACACACAGTATGCAAAGCTCCTGCTGCACACACAGTATGTAAAGTTCCTGCTACACACACAGTATGCAAAGATCCTAGACACCAAATGTACGTATGAAGAAAATAATTCCCACTCTCATGAATATGCTGTAGAAGTGGGAATAAGAAGTGAAGATGTGCAAGATTTTCCGCAAATGAAAGCGAATACGGTGACAACAACTTTTGGAGAACCCTTATGCAAATTAGCACCTGCTGTCACCTGAAGATGCATCCAGTTCAGCTCTGGAAAATGCTTTGCACTTCTTATTTGTTTACTCCCTAACTAGACCTTTGCCTTGCCAGGTCAGAGTTTTTGCTCAATGTGTATTTAGTTTATTTGGTTTTTCCATGATCACACACCTTCACTGAGTTAATCCTGTGTCCTAGGTTATGAACTTTTGTATACATCTATGTCATTATTTATCTAACACCAATTTATATGATTGTTGTAAGATTGAAATAATGATTGATGTCTCCAAAAAATATCAGTAATGAGGTCAGAAATACACCCCGGTATATCGGGTAAATACTGTAGTCGGTGTTTTTGAAGTTAAGCGACAATATCACCAATTGGGATACATGTTATATTTATATGCATGTACATGTGTACAAATACGTACACTATATACAGTGCATTAGTACACTTTGTATGTAACTACAATACGAATATCATTATTCCTCCATCACCGTGGTCTTCACATACCACAGTATGGCTACATGGAACACTTCAATGTCATAGACAGTGAGGACAGCAGGCGTGGAGTAGGTAAGGTTGAGTAGCTTCACTATGCATACATACATAATATGTACATATGTGCTGCTGAGTGGACACACACTGCTAGCTGGAGATGCTCCACAGCAGCTGATCTGTGTGCATAAAGTTAAACTTCGATACTTTACCAATAAGACATGTTAAGGTTGATCCAAGTTTCACTTGGCTTCATGGTATTTGGTGATCAATGGGAGCTGCAGATAACTACATCCAATGCTAAGGTTGGGTACACCAAACTATACAAGCATGATTGTATGGACTGTACGTAGTAAGTATGGCTGCTGTGTACTGGAGGATCATTGGGTATTGAGAGATGAGCATGAGGAGTCTGAAGGCTGCCCTACAAACAGCACCAGTCAAGCATAGTGTGTCATTGGGCACACACACTGTAAATAAATTACATACGTATGTACGTATGTACACATGACAATATAATACGTGGGTGCCTGTCAGAATAGCCAATGGCTAAAGGCTCCCCAGTCTAAATAAGTTACCCTGATACCCTGATACGTATATACATATACACAGAGTAACCAACTATAACTTGAGTATACATACATTTGCAGTAAGTATATTGTGTGGAGAAACAGAGAGCGTAAATGCACAGTAGAAGCTCTGAACTAAGTTAGCATCAAAACACATATACTGTCCATTGTCTATGAGCACATGTGCAGGTGTGGATGTGTATCAGAACATGCATGTGTGCGTGATCAGTCACAGACTTGAGTAGGAAACAAGTAAAGGTCACCTTCCACAAGTGAATTCATTGTGTTCTGTGGGAGGTGTACTGGGTGGTTCCAAGAACAGAGAAGAGAGAGTATTTATGTAGGTACAAAGGCTCAAAAGCACAGATCGTTTGCTGTTGGATACTTCTGAGATTACTATCTTTTGGCTTGAGAGTTACGATACACTGTTTATTCAATCGATTATGGCTGGATCTGGAAGCAGAACTTTCACCTTGACAGATGCACCACCTAAGCCTGAAGTGGTGAAGATGACCTTGAAAGAAAAATCAATGTGGGGAAGATTTAAGAAGACGTGTCAAGGTCTCTCTCCCGAAAAGCTGATGGCAGCATTTGACACAGAAAAGCAGCGCATAACGAAAAATGTTAAAGAACGTGGTCATATCACGGAGGAGGAAGCAGAGCTTTTGAACAAGACGACACAGGAGAATACTAAGAAAGTACTGGAGGATATTACTTCTACCAAGAATAGTCCAGGTGGACTGTGGGTGGAACCATACACTGGCACTCAGTGGTATGTCCGAGGTTCCCATATCCAATCTGATAGTTGGTTCTGGGAACCATAATTCTTGTATGGACGCTCAAAAAAACATATTAACTCGGTAGTTTGTCCTGCTGCAAATAGCTCAGTTTAGTCATTGTTAGCAAGAAAATGGTGGAAGGAAATCTGGCTACATTAGACTAAGCAGATCCATCTCACCATTGTATTTTTAGTATGTAAAATTAAGTCTCGTGAATGAAAAAAGATCATGAACATGCCCCACACTTGAACATGCTACAAAATTTGCCTTCATTGACTGTTTCATGAGTGCACTACTCTGTTCACCGCTTCCCTCACCTACAGAGTCGGGGGAGGTGTTTGTGTGGGGCTCTAACAGCTTTGGACAACTTGGACTGGAAGGCAGTCCCTCCATTGTATCCACACCACAAGTGCTGGACAAGAAGGTTGGTACTCTTGTGTCTGGCGTTGCTTATTGCATTACTGGTAGTTCTCGTATCTCAGGTATTTGGTGGCGAGCGTGTCATCAGTGTGTCAGCTGGATTGAGGCATTCCTTAGTGGTTACAGGTGAGTGGTATGTGCTTGCATGTGTCAGTGGATCTGAACATAATTTAGCTGTTGATGGTAAGTTGAAATGTCAGTGAAGTGGTAACTACTAATGTACCTGTTTATGTACTTCTATGTTGCTCTTAATTGTTTACTAGCCTCAGGCGTGTTGTTGTCATGGGGATGGAATGAACATGGGATGTGTGGTGATGGGACAGAGACTGATGTCAAAGGACCCAAACCCATTTCAAAACTGAAAAGTATGAAAATCATTGAATTTGGAACCGGTTATGGACATAGCTTTGCCTTTTATGAACAATAATCAACTATAATTGTTTTGATTCAATTATTTATCATTTTCCTTGAGAAGATTATTATGGTTTGTTGTTATTTGTGACCTTACAATTATTATTATTATATATCCACATTATTCCAAATCTTATACAGTAATATAAGCATTATCAAATGCAACACTTGAATTTACAGAAAAAATCTTTATGTTAACATTGAACTAATACAACATTGCAACAAGGTGGGATGAGGGTACACTGTACAAACCAGTCACACACAGGCAGGGACGTGCACACACACACTCTCCATGTGGTGTCAGTGGTGGCTCTGCTTATACCTCCTCCACGCTCTCTGGATCATGGTGGCTGCAGCCATAGCTCTTCGGATGCGACTGACCCTTTCTTGTTGTCTCTGACACTGAGACAGGAACTGTGTCTCCTTGTTCTCCTCCGGTATCACTACTGGCTGCTGCCTTCGTGGGGTCTCTCTACTGTCCTTTGAAGTGGACACTGATGAATGAAGTTTACCTGTTTTGTCTGAATTTGGTGAGGTCACTTGTAGGCGTTCTCTGAGAGCAGCCAGTCCATTACGTGAGGTGCTGTGAGTGGGTGTGTAATTTGGAGACAAAGTAGGCGTGGCTGGTCCTGCATGAGAGGAAGAGTGACTGGGCGTGTCCGTAGGAGACAAGAAAGGTGTGTCCGGTCCGCTATGCGATGTACTGTGGTTGAATACACTTGTTGAAGGCAGAGATTGTGCTGTTGATGTGCGGTGAGTGGTGATGTGAGTGGAGGTGCTGGTTGAAGGTGAAATTGGTGCTGATGGTCCACTTCTCAATTCTCCACGAGTAGGCGTGTCCGATGGGGATAAAATTGGCGTGGTTGGTTCAATTCCCGATTGATTCTGTTGAGAAGAGGGTGAGAGACTGGATGCCGGAGGACTGGAAGTACTCGAATGGTGTGTTGTTGTCTGTGCATTGGTGAACTGCTGCTTCAATGCCAACAGCTTCCTCCTGGTGGCTGCCTCGCGAAGTTCAAGCTTCTTCTCAACCTGGGACTTACGAAGCTTCTCGATTTGTTCATTCACCTGTAGAGAACAAGCGATGAACAGGATTGTGAAGATCCAGAGAGAATGGTGCTAGTTCAAGAGTACGTACATATGTATGTACTGCTCAACTTGCTTAGTACGTAAGTACCTTGAAGGGCACACAAAATATGTACTTCTTATCAGAGTTACCTACTATCAGTACTGGTTGACATTGTGTACATAAGCTGGGAAGTGAGTGAAGTGCACCCACTAACTGGGAGTGTGTACTAACCAGGAGTGTGAACCAACCAGGGTGCCTACCCACCAAGTTGCACTGTACATGAATGCTCCTCACAAGGAGTGTACCAGTACAGTACTGTTATGCACACTATCAGATACAGTACTGCTATGCATACTATCAGATACAGTACTGCTATGCATACTATCAGATACAGTACTGCTATGCATACTATCAGATACAGTACTGCTATGCACACTATCAGATACAGTACTGTTATGCACACTATCAGATACAGTACTGCTATGCACACTATCAGATACAGTACTGCTATGCATACTATCAGATACAGTACTGCTATGCATACTATCAGATACAGTACTGCTATGCATACTATCAGATACAGTACTGCTATGCATACTATCAGATACAGTACTGCTATGCATACTATCAGATACAGTACTGCTATGCATACTATCAGATACAGTACTGCTATGCACACTATCAGATACAGTACTGCTATGCACACTATCAGATACAGTACTGCTATGCACACTATCAGATACAGTACTGCTATGCATACTATCAGATACAGTACTGCTATGCATACTATCAGATACAGTACTGCTATGCATACTATCAGATACAGTACTGCTATGCATACTATCAGATACAGTACTGCTATGCACACTATCAGATACATGTCATGCAGTGTGTGGTGTGTAGTACACGAGGGTTCACCTTGGATTGCTGCTTTGAATGAGATGCTACCTCAGCCATGAGCTGCATCTCTAGGGATTTTGTGGAGGGGTTTCTAGGGGACTTAGGCCCTTCCAAACATTTCACAGGCTTGGGGACATCCACTATACCGTGGACCTTCAAGGTGTGCTCAATGTACAGTAATTGCTGGTGGAGCTTAGCCTGCAAGCGGAGGGGAGAGTGTGAGAGCAGTGAATGTAGTGGAAGGGAGTGTGAGAGGAGTGAATGTAGTGGAGGGGAGTGTGAGAGGAGTGAATGTAGTGGAGGGGAGAGTGTGAGAGGAGTGAATGTAGTGGAGGGGAGTGTGAGAGGAGTAAATGTAGTGGAGGGGGGTGCGAGAGGAGTGAATGTAGTGGAGGGGAGAGTGTGAGAGGAGTGAATGTAGTGGAGGGGAGTGTGAGAGGAGTAAATGTAGTGGAGGGGGGTGCGAGAGGAGTGAATGTAGTGGAGGGGAGTGTGTGAGTGTGAATGTATGAGTTATGTATGTACACTAAGAGATATATCCAGTGCATGTACACATCAGATAGGGAATAGTGTACTCCACTAATTTCTAATTGTCAGCATTCGAAGTAGGAAAGGATCATATAGCTCATAGACTACTAACACATAATTAATTTCTAATTGACAGCATTTGAAGTAGGAAAGGATCATATAGCTCATAGACTACTAACACATAATTAATTACAGTAGCTACAATCACTTAGATATAGGACAAGGGGTATCAAAGTGAAGTACAGGAAACCCAAATGACAAAACAGTATTACAGCACAATGATACTAACAGATACCTGCACTATTAACATTACAGGCCCCACCCTCCTGGTGTGAGCTGACCTGTCTCACTCTCAGCTGCTGTTCAGCTAGTCTCTCCTGACACAAGGTCTCTTCCTCGGTGTTGTCCCTCTGAAGGGACAGGATCCTGGAGTGCTGGACTGCCAACTGCTCCCTGATCAGGTCTAGCTCACTCCTACAGTAGGCACAGTGGTACAGAGTGTGTGGACACAATCTATACACAGATTGATATGTATGCAGGCATGCACTCAGTATGTATGCAATATTTACACAGCACAGCACACATGTACGTATGTACCTACACAGCACAGCAAACATGTATGTACATACGCAGCACAGCAAACATGTATGTACATACACAGCACAGCATACACGTATGTACATACACAGCACAGCACACATGTATGTACATACACAGCACAGGACATACGTACATACACAGCACAGGACATACATACATACTCAGCACAGCACATATGTACATACTCAGCACAGCACATATGTACATACACAGCACAGCACATATGTACATACACAGCACAGCACATATGTACATACACAGCACAGCACATACGTACATACACAGTCAGTAGATACAGACACAGCAAAGGACAGTGCATCTCATTCAGGATACTATGACACATTACTGTCAAAATGTCAGAGGTGTACACTCTCCAAGTAGTGGGTCCCTATCCTTGCAGTTCTGCTACACACACAGTATGCAAAGATCCTAGACACCAAATGTACGTATGAAGAAAATAATTGCCACTCTTATGAATATGCTGTAGAAGTGGGAGTAAGAAGTGAAGATGTGCAAGACTTTCCGCAAATGAAAGTGAATACGGTGACAACAACTTTTGGAGAACCCTTATGCAAATTAGCACCTGCTGTCACCTGAAGATGCATCCAGTTCAGCTCTGGAAAATGCTTTGCACTTCTTATTTGTTTACTCCCTAACTAGACCTTTGCCTTGCCAGGTCAGAGTTTTTGCTCAATGTGTATTTAGTTTATTTGGTTTTTCCATGATCACACACCTTCACTGAGTTAATCCTGTGTCCTAGGTTATGAACTTTTGTATACATCTATGTCATTATTTATCTAACACCAATTTATATGATTGAGTATACATACATTTGCAGTAAGTATATTGTGTGGAGAAACAGAGAGCGTAAATGTACAGTAGAAGCTCTGAACTAAGTTAGCATCAAAACACATATACTGTCCATTGTCTATGAGCACATGTGCAGGTGTGGATGTGTATCAGAACATGCATGTGTGCGTGATCAGTCACAGACTTGAGTAGGAAACAAGTAAAGGTCACCTTCCACAAGTGAATTCATTGTGTTCTGTGGGAGGTGTACTGGGTGGTTCCAAGAACAGAGAAGAGAGAGTATTTATGTAGGTACAAAGGCTCAAAAGCACAGATCGTTTGCTGTTGGAAACTTCTGAGACTACTATCTTTTGGCTTGAGAGTTACGATACACTGCTTATTCAATCGATTATGGCTGGATCTGGAAGCAGAACTTTCACCTTGACAGATGCACCACCTAAGCCTGAAGTGGTGAAGATGACCTTGAAAGAAAAATCAATGTGGGGAAGATTTAAGAAGACGTGTCAAGGTCTCTCTCCCGAAAAGCTGATGGCAGCATTTGACACAGAAAAGCAGCGCATAACGAAAAATGTTAAAGAACGTGGTCATATCACGGAGGAGGAAGCAGAGCTTTTGCACAAGACGACAGAGGAGAATGTTAAGAAGACACTGAAGGAGTTCCAGGAAAAGGCTCTCGATGAAATGAAAATTACAACTGAGGACACTCCAGAGCAAATTGACTTCAAGACATCCTTCGCCGACAAGTTGGTAGAGTGGCTTGGAGACCTTCTTGTTTGGGTGGCAAAGAAGATCAAAGAAATATTTTCTGTCATTATAAAGGAAGCTATCGATTGGGCTTGGAAAATGGCAGGGGAGTTCTTCACATTTCTCTGGGCTCTATTTTGAAAGACCTACTTGAAAAGCATTGTGAGAACAGAGACATACGTAAACTAGTATAAATGTACACATGTAGAATGGATGTGATTTCTTATAGTTAATCATATACTTAGTTATGAATCTAGTCCATCCAAACCAAAACAGTGTTTACACTATCATTGTTAAATGTGCTATTGTAAAATTGCTGAACATTGCTTCCAATCATCATAAGTACATATGTACGTACCCACACATGGTAGTATGCATGCTGCAATGGAGAGATGAGTGTGAGGTGTCTGAAGGCTGCCCTGCAGACAGCACCAGTCAAGCATAGAGTGTGCCATTGGGCACACACACACTGTAAACATGTAAATTTTATCAAAATAAAACTGGAGAAACAGTGGATCCTGCAGAGGTTCAAGTATTGCATGAAAAGTTGCTGATCTACAGCGTAGAAATAATGATTTGTGAACTAAGTAGTTATAGGCTGCTGAACTTTTATGAGCCTTCAAAGTACTCTTGTTATACACACTAGGTGCATGAGATAAATGTGGATGCTAGGGTACTCAATATTCGGCCAATCGAGGTTATTTAAAAGAGTTTCATTTGAAACATTCCATATGTACGTACCTACACTTTAATAACACTGGTGGAAATATCACACATATATTGGTGGATTTGATGTATTGTATGTATCACCAGACCAGCAAAAGACAGTTGAGGTCGTCCTTCCTGATTTCCACGCGATCGCGGCGGCTGTACACCAGTTGCAGGAAGAAGTGCAGCTAGATCCTTGATGTCAGCCTCTCTGATCTTCTCCGAGCACGTCTGTTCTTCATCTGAGGTTTGGAGCCAATTCAAATCGGTTAAACTTGAATCGGATATCTTCTCGGCCGTTTTCGAAGCACTCATGTTGATCGCGACAACTCGATGCTCAGTAATCTCGTTCAAAACGAAACGATCAAGACAAGTGAAAATTTCAATCTTCCCGCTCGAACCGCCCCCAAGGTAATGACGTCACGTGATAACTACTCGTTACTGTCCGTTAGATTTGCGTTCCAACGTTAAAAATGGCTGCTCTATTTTCGTGGGTTTGTGCACCATAACATTATGATGCCAGTTTTCTCTTCTCCTCTTTATGGTGTGTTTGTCACAATACCTTAGGGAGCCAACAGTTATGGGCAGCTGTGTCTTGGTCACAAAGAAGACACTTCGGAGCCTTCAATCTGTCAAGTTTCAGTCTATCTTCTGGGGAACGTTCGCGCCATTACTGGAGGTGGTGGACATACGATGCTGTTGACAAGTGAGTATGTTCAGTGGTGGATTACTTCGTGCTTATTCTGATGCTGTTACATGCTGCAGACAATGGAGAGCTGTGGTGTGCAGGCTGGAATAGTTCTGGTCAACTTGGTCTCGAACACAGAGAAGATTTGGTGGAGCTCTCGAGGATATCGCTTCTACCAAGAATAGTCCAGGTGGACTGTGGGTGGAACCATACACTGGCACTCAGTGGTATGTCCGAGGTTCCCATATCCAATCTGATAGTTGGTTCTGGGAACCATAATTCTTGTATGGACGCTCAAAAAAACATATTAACTCGGTAGTTTGTCCTGCTGCAAGTAGCTCAGTTTAGTCATTGTTAGCAAGAAAATGGTGGAAGGAAATCTGGCTACATTAGACTAAGCAGATCCATCTCACCATTGTATTTTTAGTACATAAAATTAAGTCTCGTGAATGAAAAAAGATCATGAACATGCCCCACACTTGAACATGCTACAAAATTTGCCTTCATTGACTGTTTCATGAGTGCGCTACTCTGTTCACCGCTTCCCTCACCTACAGAGTCGGGGGAAGTGTTTGTGTGGGGCTCTAACAGCTTTGGACAACTTGGACTGGAAGGCAGTCCCTCCATTGTATCCACACCACAAGTGCTGGACAAGAAGGTTGGTACTCTTGTGTCTGGCGTTGCTTATTGCATTACTGGTAGTTCTCGTATCTCAGGTATTTGGTGGCGAGCGTGTCATCAGTGTGTCAGCTGGATTGAGGCATTCCTTAGTGGTTACAGGTGAGTGGTGTGTGCTTGCATGTACATGTACATATGTGTGCATCAGTACATCAGTACACATCCTCCTTGTACATACGTATGTTCTTGTGATGGATGCAGAGAGTGGTGCTGTGTTTGGATTTGGCAGTAACAAGAAAGGTCAGATTTGTTGTAACATGACAGGAATAAAGGGACACGTTGTGAAGACTCCACGATTGGGTATAGCCTGTGTGTGTGTGTGTGTGTGTGTGTGTGTGTGTGTGTGTGTGTGTGTGTGTGTGTGTGTGTATGTGTGTGTGTGTGTGTGTGTGTGTGTGTGTGTGTGTGTGTGTGTATGTGTGTGTGTGTGTGTGTGTGTGTGTGTGTGTGTGTGTGTGTGTGTGTGTGTGTGTGTGTATGTGTGTGTGTGTTTATGTGAAGAAGTGATGCTTTTCATTAAATGGTACTTTACACTTTTGTACATACCTACGTACGTACATGCATAGTGTAAACATACATACATACAGGAATGCATCCGTACTGTGTCTCTGTGTTGTCATTTAAACTTCCTCAGTAACCGGACTACAAGGACAGCATATTAGAACAGTTGTTGCCAGTAGCACACACTCAGTGGCAGTGAGCGTTGAAAGAGATCTCTTCACATGGGGGCTGAACGACAGAGGACAGTGTGGTGTACCAACAGCAGTGAAGAACGAAGGAATGGAGCCACCACCATCATCAGAGAAGAAAGTGGGACCAGACGAAGAAGGAGGAAGGCGTGTTGGGGGAGTGGATCGAGTTGATGTTCCCTTGAGAGTAGAGGGACTAGGGCATGTTGTGGCCGTCAGCTCTGGATGGACACACGTGACAGCCAAGAACAGTTCAGTGCTTACTAAAGAGTGTGTTTGTACTGTGTAGTGTACAGTTCATATGGAATACTTTGCATAATAATCCTGTAACAGGAATTTCATGTACTATATTACACGTACTATTGTGTATGATATTCAATAAATATTATCCATATTATACATTTGTATTGTATCTTATGTATGTGTACTGTTGTGTATAATGTTTTGTACAATTGTATTATTGAGTGTGACACGACGTCATTGTACATGTGGTCTTTCTCAGGTGAAGGTGAGGTGTTTGTGTGGGGGCGTAACACGTATGGTGAACTCGGATTAGGAGAGGATAGTCCTCAACAAGTGCATGTGCCCACTGAAGTGGCCTGTCTACGAGGAGTGGATAAGGTGGATGGTGTGTGTGTGTGTGTGTGTGTGTGTGTGTGTGTGTGTGTGTGTGTGTGTGCGTATGCGTGTGTGTGCATGTGTGCATGTGTGTGTGTGTGTGTGTGTGTGCGTGCGTACGTGTGTATTACATGTACGTATGAGATTGTTTGTAATGTGCTATTTTGCATACTTCTCCTTGCTCTTGTAGATTGTCAGTGGATCTGAACATAACTTAGCTGTTGATGGTAAGTTGAAATGTCAGTGAAGTGGTAACTACTAATGTACCTGTTTACGTACTTTTGTTTTCTTAATTTGTTTACTAGCCTCAGGCGTGTTGTTGTCATGGGGATGGAATGAACATGGGATGTGTGATGGGACGGAGACTGATGTCAAAGGACCCAAACCCATTTCAAAACTGAAAAATATGAAAATCATTGAATTTGGAACTGGTTATGGACATAGCTTTGCCCTTTGTTTTGATTTAATTATTTATCAATTTTCTTGGGAAAATTATTATAGTCTGTTATTTGTGATCTTACAATTATTATTTATACTTCCACAGTCTTCAAAATCTTATATGTATATAAGCATTATCAAATGTAACACTTGAATTTACAGAAGAAAATCTTATAATAATTATAAAAATAATGGAACATTGGCATACTGAGTACTAATATAAAACAATGCCATATACATAGGGATATGCACAAATATGTGCAATAGTATAGACATGACATTGTACTATACAGTACCATTTTGTACTGTTAAATGCAAATGTTAACATTGAACTAATACAACATTGCAACAAGGTGGAACGAGGGTACATTGTACAAACCAGTCACACACAGGCAGGGACGTGCACACACTCTCCATGTGGTGTCAGTGGTGGCTCTGCTTATACCTCCTCCATGCTCTCTGGATCAGGGTGGCTGCGGCCATAGCTCTTCGGATGCGACTGACTCTTTCTTGCTGTCTCTGACATTGAGACAGGAACTGTGTCTCCTTGTTCTCCTCCGGTATCGCTACTGGCTGCTGCCTTCGGGGGGTCTCTCTGCTGTCCTTTGAAGTGGACACTGATGAATGAAGTTTACCTGTTTTGTCTGAATTTGGTGAGGTCACTTGTAGGCGTTCTCTGAGAGCAGCCAGTCCATTACGTGAGGTGCTGTGAGTGGGTGTGTAATTTGGAGACAAAGTAGGCGTGGCTGGTCCTGTATGAGAGGAAGAGTGACTGGGCGTGTCCGTAGGAGACAAGAAAGGTGTGTCTGGTCCGCTATGCGATGTACTGTGGTTGGATACACTTGTTGAAGGCAGAGATTGTGCTGTTGATGTGCGATGAGTGGTGATGTGAGTGGAGGTGCCGGATGGGGGTGAAATTGGTGCTGATGGTCCACTTCTCAATTCTCCACGAGTAGGCGTGTCCGATGGGGATAAAATGGGTGTGACAGGCCCAATTCTTGATTGATTCTGTTGAGAAGAGGGTGAGAGACTTGATGCCGGAGGACTGGAAGTACTCGAATGGTGCGTTGTTGTCTGTGCATTGGTGAACTGCTGCTTCAATGCCAACAGCTTCCTCCTGGTGGCTGCCTCACGAAGTTCGAGCTTCTTCTCAACCTGGGACTTACGAAGCTTCTCGATTTGTTCATTCACCTGTAGTGAACAAGGGATGAACAGGATTGTGAAGATCCAGAGAGGATGGTGCTGGTTCATGCACGAGTACATATGTATATACTGCTCAACTTGCTTAGTAAGTACCTTGAAGGGTACACCAAATCTGTACTTCTTATCAGAGGTACTTACTATCAGTACTGTTTGACATACTGTACATGAGCTAGGGACTGAGTGAAGTGCACCCACTAACTGGGAGAGTGAACTAACGAGGAGTGTGTACTACACAGGAGTCTGAACTAACCAGGGTGCCTACCCACCAAGTTGCACTGTACATGATTGCTCCTCACAAGGAGTGTACCAGTACAGTACTGTTATGCACACTATCAGATACAGTACTGTTATGCACACTATCAGATACAGTACTGCTACGTATGTACACTATCAGATACATGTCATGCAGTGTGTGGTGTGTACGTAGTACACGAGGGTTCACCTTGGATTGCTGCTTTGAATGAGAGGCTACCTCAGCCATGAGCTGCATCTCTAGGGATTTTGTGGAGGGATTTCTAGGGGATTTAGGCCCTTCCAGACATTTCACAGGCTTGGGGACATCCACTATACCGTGGACCTTCAAAGTGTGCTCGATGTACAGTAGCTGCTGGTGGAGCTTAGCCTGCAAGTGAGGGGAGAGTGAGAGCAGTGAATGTAGTGGATGGGGAGTGTAAGAGGAGTGAATGTAGTGGAAGGGAGTGTGAGAGGAGTGAATGTAGTGGAAGGGAGTGTGAGAGGAGTGGATGTAGTGGAAGGGAGTGTGAAAGGAGTGAATGTAGTGGAGGAGAGTGTGAGAGGAATGAATGTAGTGGAGGGGAGAGTGTGAGAGGAGTGTGAATGTAGTGGAGGGGAGTGTGAGAAAAGTGTGAATGCATGAGTTATGTACGTACAATAAGAGATACGTATATCTAGTGCACAATCTATAATAGGTAAGTACAGTACATACGTATGTATGTGCTATGAGTGTATGCATACATCACACAAATGTACAGTCATGTGTATATGTACTGTGCCTATAATGATCAGAACATGTACTTGTGTATGTAGTGTGCAGTCAAACCACCCCACCCTCCTGATGTGAGCTGACCTGTCTCACTCTCAGCTGCTGTTCCGCTAGCCTCTCCTGACACAAGGTCTCCTCCTCGGTGTTGTCCCTCTGCAGGGACAGGATCCTGGCATGCTGGACGGCCAACTGCTCCCTGATCAGGTCTAGCTCACTCCTATAGTAGACACAGTATGCATATAGTGTGTGGATACAATCTATACACAGACTGACATGTATGCAGGCATGCACTCAGTATGTACACAGCATGTACACAGCACAGCACATACGTACACACACAGCACAGGACATACACAACCAGTAGATACAGACACTACAATGGACAGCACATCTCATCCAGGATACTATGACACATTACTGTCAAAATGTCAGAGGTGCACACTCTCCTAGCGGGTCCCTACCCTTGCAGTTCTGCTACACACACAGTATGCAAAGCTCCTGCCACCAGCACACAGGTTTAACAACACGCACTACGGCTGGTAGAATGCTACAGTATTACAAGTGAACAAACACTTACGGATGCATGTGCGTTGTGCTGGGTTGAATAAACATTTTATAAAGTGTTATGGTGTCATGGTGATTCATTCCACTGATTCCTGGAATTCTGATTCTTAGAAGTAGGTTTATTCTTGGAATCATTACCATATAATATACGTACATATTGATTGTATATTATATTTATATGTATGTATGTGTGTATAAATACATTATATACAGTGCATTAGTACACTATGTACTATGTTAACTACAATATGAATATCATTATTCCTCCATTGCCCTGGTCTTCACATACCACAGTGTGGCTACATGGAACACTTCAATGTCATAGACAGTGAAGACAGCAGGCTCGGAGTAGGCAAGGTTGAGTAGCTTCACTATGCATATGTGCAGCTGAGTGGACACAAACTGCTAGCTAGAGATGCTGCACAGCAGCTGATCTGCATGCATAAAGTTAAACTTTGACACTTTACCAATAAGGCATGTTATGGCTGATCCACGTTTCACTTGGCTTCATGGCATTTGGTGATCAATGGGAACTGCAGATACATAACTACATCCGATGCTAAGGTTGGGTACACCAAATTATACAAGCAAGACTGTATTGACTGTGTGTAGTAAGCATGGCTACTGAGTACTGGAGGATCATTGGTAATGGAGAGATGAGTGTGAGGTGTCTGAAGGCCGCCCTGCAGACAGCACCAGTCAAGCATAGAATATGCCATTGGGTACACACGCTGTAAATAAATTATGTAGATTCGCATGTATGAACACGACAATATACATACGTATATACACACAGTAACCAACTATAACTTGAGTACACATACATATGCAGTGAGTATAATGTGTGGAGAAATAGAGAGTGCCAATGTACTGTAGAAGCTGCGAACTAAGTTAGCATCAACACACACATACTGTCCATTGTCTACGTTCACACGTGCACGCGTGGATGTGTATCACAACACACATGTGTGCGTGATCAGTCACAGAATTGAGCGGTAAACAAGTAAAGGTCACCTTCCACAAGTGAATTCATTGTGTTCCAGTGGGAGGTGTACTGGGCGTTTCCAAGAAAAGAGAAGCGGACTTACGTACGTACAAAGGCTCAAAAGTACAGATCGTTCGCTGTTGGATACTTCTGAGATTACTTTCTTTCAGTTTGAGAGTTACAAGACATTGCTTATTCAATCGATTATGGCTGAATCTGGTACCAAAACCGTTACCTTGACAGATGCACCACTTATGCCTGAAGTACTGAGGATGACCTTGAGAGAGAAATCGATGTGGGAAAGGTTTAAGGAGACGTGTCAAGGTCTCTCTCCTGAAAAACTGATGGCAGCATTTGACACAGAAAAGCAGCGCATAATGAAAAATGTTAAAGATCGTGGTCATATCACAGAGGAGGAAGCAGAACTTTTGAACAAGATGACAGAGGAGAATATTAAGAAAACACTGGAAGAATTCAAGGCAAAGGTTCTCAAAGAAATGGAAATTACAACCAATGACACTCCAGAGCAAATTGAATTCAAGGTTTCCTTTGCTGACAAGTTGGTACAGTGGCTCGAAGACCTTCTTGCTTGGGTGGTGAAGAAGATCAAAGAAATATTCTCTACCATGGAGGAAGATATTGATCGGGCTTGGGAAAAGGCAAAGGAGTTCTTCGATTATCTCTGGTCGCTATTTTGATGGATCTACAGTACTTGAATAGCATTGTGATAACAGAGACATACGTAAACTAGTATAAACGTACACATGTAGAATGGATGTGATTTTCTGTAGTTAATCATATATTTGTGAATCTAGTCCATCCAAACCAAAACAGCGTGTACACTATCATTGCTAAGTGTGGTATTGTAAAATAGCTGAACATCGCTTCCAACCATGATGAGTATATACGTATGTACATACACACACATTGTAGTATCAACACATCGTAGTATCCACACATTGCAGTACACGCATTGCAGTACATGTATGTACATGGTAGTATGCATGCTGCAATGAGGAGGTACGTGTGACGTGTCTGAAGGCTGCCCTGCAGACAACACCAGTCAAGCATAGAATATGCCATTGGGTACACACGCTGTAAATAAATTATGTAGATTCGCATGTATGAACACGACAATATACATACGTATATACACACAGTAACCAACTATAACTTGAGTACACATACATATGCAGTGAGTATAATGTGTGGAGAAATAGAGAGTGCCAATGTACTGTAGAAGCTGCGAACTAAGTTAGCATCAACACACACATACTGTCCATTGTCTACGTTCACACGTGCACGCGTGGATGTGTATCACAACACACATGTGTGCGTGATCAGTCACAGAATTGAGCGGTAAACAAGTAAAGGTCACCTTCCACAAGTGAATTCATTGTGTTCCAGTGGGAGGTGTACTGGGCGTTTCCAAGAAAAGAGAAGCGGACTTACGTACGTACAAAGGCTCAAAAGTACAGATCGTTCGCTGTTGGATACTTCTGGAATTACTTTCTTTCAGTTTGAGAGTTACAAGACATTGCTTATTCACTTGATTATGGGTCAATCATATGGCACGCACTCCAACTTTAAAGATGCTCCACAGAAGCCAGATGTAGTGAGTATGACTTTGAGAGAGAAATCACTGTGGGACAAGTTTGTGGAAGCACGTGAAGGCCTTACTCCAGAAATAATGATGGCAGAATTGAAAGTGGAGAAAGACCGCATAATGGAGAAAGTTAAAGAACGTGGCTACATCACAAAGGAGGAGGCTGACTTTATGAACAAGGTGACACATGAAAAAGTTACAAAAGTGGTGAATGACTTTAAGGAAAAGATCACCAAAGAAGTAGCAATTTCACCAGGAGACACGGCAGAGAAAGTAGCATTTAAGACATCCTTCCTCAACAAGCTGGTGCAGTGGTTTCAATCACTGCTTGATTGGATTGCAGAAAAAATTACATCCATACTTTCTACCATTCAAACAGCTCTTGAGAATACCTGGGAAGCAGTCACGCAGTTCTTTGATTACCTCTGGTCTCAATTTGTTTGATGTAGTTGAAATAACCTTGTGAGCATACGTACGTACATATATATGGACATTGATTAGTTATAAAGTACGTATGTACATATGTAGTTATAGTCTCTATCAACCCATAACTGAAGTGTTCACAATATCACTATTATTATTACTGTGTTATTGCAGAACAACTTATGTAATTCTGTCAATGAGTACACATTGCACACACTATGATTTACATGCCATTAGTACCTCACTGTGTTAGCACCTTTGTATTAATTATTCTTGATGTACTCTAATATCATTATAATATCAGTTATTTGCTGTAAGTACTACGTATGTACAAATTTGATATGGGTAGGACATATGTACGTAGGTAGAAAAAGGCTAGCGTGGAACACATAAGTACATATAAAGATATATAGATGAAAATTAGGCCCAAAAGAGAGACCACAGTTCTCTCCAATTTGACCAACTACCGTGTAGTGGGAAATTTTCGCAGATTTTGTGGTTGGCCTACATATCCGCAAAATTTATATCTGCGAATTAGGCGTTCTTGCTGTTCTATCAAATGACTGTGGCCAGCATCCATTAATAATTTTGTCCCGTGAAAATTTCATGCTATACGGTACTGACCAGCGGAAGTGTCACTTTTCGTTACAGGGTCTTCAAATTTGATAACACTACGCACATATTTACATATTGGCTACAGTAGGTTCATGTGCTAGTAACTGATGTAAGGAATGCAGACCTGTTGGTGAGTACCATCCTAGGGCAAGGTCGAGGACCGAGGACTATTTTTTGATGCCTAGAATATAACCATGGAAACGTGGAAGATAAGCCTTACCCTGTTTGGGAAGAATCGAAGATTTCATGGCCAAACGGCGACTTTTACGTAGGGTGTTAAAGTCGGTAGATAATAATACACTACTCGTACTACACTGAACCCTACAGACAACGACCTGATAGGCTAAAAGCCCAGCCAATACTTTGCTTAGCTGAGATTGACTACTCGGAACATTACCCAGTGCTACTGATGAGGAGCGGTATTCTCCGAATAGGCCTTCTAGCACATTGGTAAAGAGATAAAGATTACCGATTCTGGTAAAAACCCCTTATTATACTGTAGCTGCCTTATCTTTTGAAAAGGATCCTTCAGATTCAAAAATCATAAAAATCGGAATCTCCACTAGGTCTTTCAAAAGTCTTCACTAGTGTCGTTAGATATTTCACATAAGGAAAACCTAAGGTGCATTCAATGTTTAGGGTGATCAATTAATGAGACATCAGCATGCTTTGATGTATGGTTTCATCATAAAATAACTTCGTTATTTTATACTAGTGTGTAAACTGGGAGCCCATACAGCCTTCATCTGAACTAGTTGATTCAATCTCATGGGGAGTCACATCGAGGTCACCCACATTCCTAATTTGTCAAAAGTTTTTCACTGTAATTGTTACGTACAAGGAATTTTGTCCAAAATGTCAAATTAGTGTCAGGTGTAGCAAACATCTGTATATCACACACAAACACACATACGTACTTGCACCACACACACACACACACACACACACACACACACACACACACACACACACACACACACACACACACACAAACACACACACAAACACACACACACACACACACACACACACACACACACACACACACACACACACACACACACACACACACACACAAACACACACACACACACACACACACACACACACACACACACACACACACACACACACACCTGATCTCCTCCTCCTTCACTTTGATCTGAAGCTCCTGTACACTCATCTTAAGTCTTCTCTTCTGCTCTTCCGACTGCACTATCTGGTCCACCTTCCCCTCCACCCCTGCCACACCTCTGGAGCTGGTTCTCCTCCCCTCGACATTCCTGCACACTGGTGATAAAGCCTGTGTGCTGTTCTGAACTTTTTCTACACTTGCAGGTGACCTCTTGGAGGATACTTCCAGTTTCCTGTCCACACCCGCTGTGTTGATCGGAGGAGTGTTGGAGAGAGGGTCTTGGATGTGGTTGCTGTGGTTGGAAGTCATGTGACTATCATGTGACAGCTGGAGCGGGCTGACATCCCTGCTCCCCTCCCCCTCCCCCATGCTGCCTATTCCGCTGCTCATACGTGAGCCAGGAGGGGGGGTGGCAGTCAGCAATTTCTTGCCAGACCCCGAGGACTCTGGGGAAATTTGCTTCTGGTGAGGGGTGCTGTCTTGCGGGGTAGCCATTTTACCTTTTCCCTGCTTCTCAATACCGAGGGCATGTAGCACAATGTCCTTCATCACCTTCAAGCATTCTTGGAACTTTCTGCTGTCGTCCACACCTACAGAATGGGGAGAGAGCAAGTACTCCACAAGCAGAGGTGTACTTGGTATATGTATACACGTGCGTACGTATGTATGCTCACAACAGGCTGTGTGTACAGGGATTGTTAGTGATGTGCACACACACATTTCTGTACAGTCAGACCTCTTTACAATGACACTATCTACGAAGACAGTCTCTCTTGTAACAACATGTTTTGTGGGCACTGATGTATCCACATACACAGTAATTGTACTGGTTACGGCAACAAATTGGTTACAATGACAGGTGAGGTTGGGAACCAAGGTGATGTTGTAAAGAGGTCTGATTGTGCACACTGATACACTACATAACAATCAACAAGCTATTCAACTCAGACACACAGTACGTACATATGCACACATACACAGTACGTATGTATGTACGTACGTAGGTAAGTTAGGCACTCACCAGCTTCCATTGGATCCTCCAGTCTTCCATGAAGATAGTTGTAGAGAACCTGATGACATTGTTTACGTTCCCCTTCTGATAAAGGACCACTGGTCATGTGTCGTTGTTGCTGTTGTTGTTGTTTACTTGTTGTCACCAATCCTTGCCGTAGCAGTTCCACCTCAGCCTCAAGCTCAGTGATTCTCTCCTTCAACCTCTTGATCATCACCTTATCGTCCACCTCCTCGTTCCTCCTACAGAGGTACGTATGTGGAGATGTGGGGCAAATGTGCGTAAGGCTTGTGGAGATGTCTGCACTATACTGATGAGGGCCACGTAGTGTTGTGAGCTAGCATATTATGCATGCACACACATGTACGTATGTACGTATGTATGTACATATACTATACACAGTACATATCTGGAATCGTACACAACATACGTACAGTATGCATGCATACACCTATACACACACGCACACACACACACACACACACACATACACACACACACACACACACACACACACACACACACACACACCTGACTACATTAGCAATACAGGAGACTCGCTGAGCAAACCGAGCAGTCGATATGGTCTCTCCCAGGTTCATCTGCTCACCAGATATAGTGGCTATCATAGCGGTGTAGCAGTTACCACCTGCAGTGGAGGTAAGTGCGTATGTACATATCAAGGATTGACCCAATATACATATGTATCTAATACATGTATATACCTACGTATGTACGTATGTACGTATGTACGTACGTATGTATATACGTATGTACGTACGTATGTATATACGCATACATACATGCACGTGTGTGTGTGTGTGTGTGTGTGCGTGCGTGCGTGTGTGTACATGTGTGTGTGTATGTGTATGTGTGCCAGTGTTCACTGACCCAAGCTGTCCTTCAGGACCATGGTTAGGAGGCAGTTCCTGTAGGGGACATGTGACCTGGTGTGTGGGCGGTGCCTACAGAACAGACACGGAAAATTACATCATCATCACAACATGAATACTAACCACACAGGAGTGTGTCTTACGTACATAAATATCACAATTTAGAATGAACTGCCTTTCAGTGTATTATATGAGAACATGTGAACATTGAATCAACACACAATCAAGTCTCTACAACAGTGCATACCTATGTATGTATGTAAATCAGTATCTACACACACAGTACACACATGTACGTACTTACGTATACACGTACGTACATGATATTATGTATTCGTATAACGGTATTAAGGGCTTAATTTACTGGTCCCACCCACCTTGATGATGACAGGGACACCCCACTGGTGTAACGAGGCACACCAGCAGAACTGGTGTTGCGGGGACCTCCTCTGGAAGCAGTGGAGGGAGGCGTGGTCCGTGGGGAGGGGTGGATACCCGGACTGGAGTCACCCCGCCCCTTGCTCTGCTGGTGCAGTGCCACAATGACGTGCTCCAGATGATGCAGAGAGAGGTTGATGTGCTTGGCCTCGTTCAGCACCCTCCCATCCGCCCTGGTCTTGGCCACCCGCTCAGAGCCAGCCAAGTCCACCAGGTTCAGCTTGGACCTACAGAACAACAGTCATACACAATGTGTGAATGTACATGAATGCCGAGGTGGTTGTTGTGCAGGAACTGGAGTATGTATCTACGTATGTACGTATGTACATGTACCAAGATGTGTACATTCCTCACTATTGTTAATGCATGATTCTTCTGATTTGATACAATGTGACTTATATTCCAGTAGTACTCAACGGCAGATGTCTGGGATTGATGCTAAACAACTGGTCAACCCATTAACCTATCAACTGGTCAGGCCTGCTAGCAACCTGGAGAGCCTGGTTTACAAGTGGGCAGGGCAAACTAGTTCTGGTCAGTCATTTGACCAAGTGACTTCTTAAACAACAGCACAATAGGCAGGTTTGGGAAGAGGGTTTCAATTTGATAGCTGGGAAATGGTGACATGGCAAAGAGGGGTGGATACTTCAGGAAACCCTGCCTGGGGTCCTCAATAAGGCAATGGGCCTTGATTTCCAGACACCTAGTAGTAGTCTCAGGTGAGGTCGTACAAACCAATGAGCTACCCCTGCCTATATGCCAGCAAAGACATCACACACACACACACATACACACACACACACACACACACACACACACACACACACACACACACAGCTCACAGTATGCAGTGCTCACTTCGTGATCACGTCTGACTCTGGATACTTGACTGTCAGGGTTATTGTGAATATGGCATGTGATCGTGAGGAGTTGAGGTTCATGGAAGTCTCCGCCACCTTGCGGTTGGCACTGCCCTGGAAGAGGAGGCTGTGAGCTACCTCCTCGTTGGCAGCGAGATGGAGAGAGAGGTTCTTCACAGTTACCCCCTTCTGGAAATTGTTCACCACCTTGACCTGAGATGTGGCACACAGGTGATAGTAGACTGAAACACATCCACACTCTTTACAGAAGTGTATATACAAAGTATGAAAAGTTACTCCGTTCTAAGTATGTTACTACAAACTTATGTGTACACACATACGTATTATGTACGTATGTATGTTGTATGTACATTTGGTTGTGAAAAATATCCATACCTACATACGTATGTACATACATACATAGCCACACATACTCAACGAATGGTACTGTAAAATCACTACATAAGCATGTAGATACACATACGTATAATACACATGTACGGACGTACATATGTGTACGTACGTACATGTACTCATGCCTGCGCTAGTTAGGTAGAGTCAGGTAATCTTACTTGGATTGGGAAGCCACTAGCCAGAGGCTACTCTACAGGTACCCACAAACATGTACACCCACCTTGGGTAGCTTGACCATCATGGACCCTCCTTGACTCCCTGGGTTAAGGAGATCGTACCCAACATCCTGGTATATCTCCATGAAGGAGATCTCAATCTTCCAATCCTCCTCCGGGTCCTTCTTCTCCAGGGCTTCGTACACGTACGATATCACCCGCGGTATGATCCCCCGCTGGCTGTACCTCCGGGCACTCCCCTCGACAGTGTACGTCTTACCAGAACCAGTCTGACCGTAGGCGAATATAGTGCCATTGTAGCCGTCCAGGAACCGAGCTGCAATGGGCTTGGACACAGTGTCAAACAGGTCCTCTTGGGAGCTGGAGCAGTCAAAGACCTACGTACAACAGGCGTAGGTACGTGTACAAGGAGAGAACAGTGAGCTGGATAACTATGATGGTTGTGATAGTGGGCCACACCTGACAATAATACACGTTCGTATAAGTACAGAATGACAGCTCACTGGACCAGTGGACCATGTTTTATTCATGTATGACAGGACCTACTGGCTGCAGGGTGCATTCAGACCTGGTACAGTAGAAACCCACTGAGACAAACTATAAGGGACCCACGAAATCTGTTCTTGTTATCAATAAATTAATCTCATATTTTGTCCTCATACAAGGACTACACTGTATTCAGAAACGCCAGTGGCAGAAAAGTTAAGCATTGAGGATTTTGTTTTAGCAAGTTTCTACTGTGTGTGTGTATGACTATGTACTTATACCATATGAATACAGATGACAGATCAGTGGACCACAGTACGTATGTTCGTATTGTCTACCCATGACTGGACATGTTAGCTCCAGAATGTATTCAGAAATGGAATATTCTGATTCAGACTCCAGAATTCAGAATCAGACTTGGAATTGGGTCCAGTTTGTTTCCTCAACTGACTTCCCTTCATTACAGGCCCTTTCATCTATACTTGTGTGGGTTCACCACACTAACCACATCCACACTGTCAGAGGCCAGCGATTGTTGCAATTCACAAAGGGCACATGGTGATCATGACACAGCAGGCGAGGTTACATAGTTGGAGGCCGTACAGGATAGGAAAGACATCCTCTGGAACAACCCCAGACCACATACACTACAGCCCACCCCTCATGACCGTGCTCAAAGGTTAAATGCTCCTACCACAACAATAGGGGTTAGGAAAACGCGGCGAATCATGCAGAGCTTAGATCCTCGCGCGTATCAACACAATTAGATAAAAGCGCGAGTGAATCACGCGATTCTATAGAACTGCGCATAGAGAAACCTTACAAAGCCGTTGATTCACCTTAGCAAACTTAAAGTCGTAGGCTACTCCAACAGCTTTACTCAGTCGTTCTTCTTCTCCTGTGGAGCTTGTCCTGATGGTTATACTTTTCTCCTGGATTTCCAGTAGCTCAGTCAACCTTTTAGAAGGCTTTATTCTGGCGAACACTTTAACTCTATTATCGTTCGCCATTTGTCTTATGATATTACCATGGTAACAATACTATGTCGAGTTAATTTATACAACTATATAGGGCAATCCTACATACTTTATCCGTGTGGACGATACCCCTTTAATACATGAAACATCACGTAGAATCAATATAAATTCGGATCATACAGTTGGTCGTACGAACATTGGTCTGTGAACACGTTCAGCTTTTGGGGAATTCTCGAATTTGTACGTTTTTGCTGTGTAGAATGCTGTGATTGTCGAAGATATGATAAAGTACATTTTGCTTGCGATCCTGGCGTGTGTGCTGTCAGAGCCGGCCGTTCCCGTCTTCCCCAACGTTGACGGCATCACTCACTGGACCGTGAACAACGAAGATGGAAAAATCCACATGCAGGTACTTGGGACCGCTCTGGTTCGTGTCCGTGTGCTGTGTTCGGTGTGTGGCCGTGGGCGAGGATGTGTTGTAGGCTGGCTGGTACTGGATAGAAGTAGGTAAATGCCCGCTTGTTGGAAAGGAATGTAATCGAAACATTCTCTGTGAGTGTGGCTTATCAACAACTGTTCTTGGGAATTGTACATTGTAATTTCTCTGGATGGTGTGTTTTTGTGATTGTTTGTTTTTTTGTATTTGTTTTGTGTGTGTTTGTTTGTGTGTTTGTTTGTATTTGTTTGTGTGTGTGTTGTGTGTGTGTGTGTGTGTGTGTGTGTGTGTACATACGCATGTATGTATGTACTATGCGGTCTTCTGTAGAATGGTCCACTATCAAGAGATGCGTATGCACATCAGCTGTCTGTGTCCATGTGTTTATTGCGAACTCTCTCTTTCATTCCGCTACATTCATCTCAATTCATGACAACATTCAATGTCTGTTTACAGATATCATGTCATGAGTACATACATTGATTCTACTCTACACTTCGATACAAGTGTAGTATTTCCATCAATACAGCCACTCTGTATGTACAGTTGTACAAGAGTGGGTACAAACTGCATAAGCTACGTATGTATGTACACATGTATGTAGGTATGTTCGTACATATTTATATGCGTATGTATGTACATTTTGTGGTGTATAGGAAATTGAATGTATGCATACATATATGTGTGTGTGTGTGTGTGTGTGTGTGTGTGTGTGTGTGTGTGTGTGTGTGTGTGTGTGCATGCATGTGTGTGTCTAGTGAATGAATACGTATGTACGTACTACGTATGTGGGATATAAACCATGTGGTATGAGTTCGTATTACAGTTATTGTAGATGATGTACTTCTCATGTTTGTGGTCTGTTGTACGCATGTTCTTGATTGTTCTCATGTCGAAGTGATGAGCTCATTTGCATAAGTTGGATTGTCTCGTCACAGTCAGACCTCACTCATCCGTGGAAGAATTCACACAAAAATTCATTTAAACAATGAAGATACGTGACAGCTACATGCTCACAGCATGCAGCTGGTCGCCCGATGAGGGTAGTAGTCGGGGATTGGCGCCCTTCACCAGTGTCTGAACCTACGAATCTGTTGGAGAGTGTTTAGTTGACTTTTTATTCAGTGCACTATATACATAGGACATACATAGAACATATGTACATAGGACATACATAGAACATACATAGAACATACGTACATAGGACATACATAGGACATACATAGGACATACATAGGACATACGTAGGACATACATAGGACATACATAGGACATACATAGGACATACATAGGACATACATACGTAGGACATACATAGGACATACATAGGACATACATAGGACATACATAGGACATACATAGAACATACATAGGACATACATAGGACATACATAGGACATACATAGGACATACATACGTAGGACATACATAGGAGGTGTGTATATATTTACAACTGTAGGGGGTGAGTGGGCCTCTCTGAATGTTGGACAATTTCACTACTGCCCTCAGAGTTCTGCCCTCAGAGTTCTTTTAAGCAAATGATGCTGCATATGTCCACCTTAGGAATGGCAATGGAAAAGCAGGGTTGTACTGATAAGAGAGGTGATGAGGACGGGGTGGGGTTTGGGACACACACACAGTCAAACCCCACGGTTTGGCTGTGTGTGTGTCTAGGTGTGGATGGGTATGTCCAGGTGTGGGTGGAGTTTGGCTGTGTGTGTGTCTAGGTGTGGGTGGGTGTGCCATGTGACATCTGATGACCAGTTCATCTACAGTGTAGTTACTTACGTATGTCTACTTTGTACGTGTACGTACGTACATATGTATGTCTACTTTGTACATGAATGTATATATGTACGTACATGTCTACTTTGTACATGTGTGTACATGTGTATACCAGGACTTCATTAGGGGTGGGAGGGGCTGGGGAATTGCCCCCCTCCCCCCTCCGTCAAACCTCATGTTGAAGTTTTATGCAATATACATAAGGAATAACATAAATTTTGCCTCTCCTTTGGCAATTCCCAAATGGAGCCTGTATTCTCACATGCAGTGTTATTAGACTGGTTGTTGTGTGGTGACTATGTACGTCTAGACTATGTAGTTGTTGACTAGTTGTTGTGTGGTGACTATGGGCTGTAGTGTAGTTTTGTTTGTTTCACATAATAATTGATTGAAGTTGAAATCGAAATTTTAATGGGAGTTGGAAATGGAATTGGTATTCTTATTCAAGATGAGAGAACCTTTAGTTCATATTGAAGAAGTACACTCTTTGTGTTCCTTTCAGCTTCCCTCCCAATTTGCTCTGAGGAGACCTCATGACTTTGTCAATTTCATTCAACAAGAAAAGAGGCTGGAAGAACTGAGACAACTGGAGCAGGTTAGAAGTGTGTGTGTGTGTGTGTGTGTGTGTGTGTGTGTGTGTGTGTTTGTGCATGTGGTTCATTGTCACCTCACACTCATTATCTCATACCAACCCTCACTGGTTTTGCTGCAGGAGCTCTTGGCCTTCCGGTATCGTCTCCACCAGTTCCAGTCAATGATGGGACAGTCCGATCTCCCTCTGCGGTCCTCAGATCCGGACTGCAGAGCTGCCGAGCTACCGTTATCAGCTTACAATCTCCACCTCAGCTCCATATATCCCCTGTCGTCAAAGGGCATAAAGTGAGTATACGTGTGTGTGTGTGTGTGTGTGTGTGTGTGTGTGTGTGTGTGTGTGTGTGTGTGTGTGTGTGTGTGTGTGTGTGTGTAGTATTCCTGTATGCATGTGTATGTATGCAGGGACATTAGATGTGTTTATACACATATGTATGTATATACCTAAACATACGTGTATATATACATATGTATGCTCACTGTGCAGTGTGTGGATCACCCTTCACATGTACGTGGTACTGTACCTGTGTATCTGTGTAAACTGTACGTATGGTGTGTGGCTTTCAATTTATGAACTGAATACCACAAAATACTTGTCACGATATGCATATAGCGTGTACATAAGTATGTACCAATGTATGTACGTGTGTGCACATGTGTGCTTGTGTGTGTTGATACACCTTATGTACTGTACATACGCGAGTTTGTGTGTGTGCTTGTATATTATGGTCCCATACATACATGTGTTGTACATACATACGTACGTACCTTCCTTCTCGTCACACATAGAGAGGAGAACCACATCCACCCCTTCCCGAAGGACTCCAACTCCTACATCAGGAGCCCTCGCTGCCGGGATCTCCCTCTCCTCTTCTCCATGCACGCCATGGAGCACCTCATCAGCGTGGTGGACAGGAACCAGCTCAGGATGCAGCCGGAGCACACCATCAGTGGATCCATGAGGTATCCCGTGGATGAGTTCGGGGACATGGTGCATGACGCACTCGCCAGGGTGAGTGGGTGGACCGCAGGCTGTAAGGGGTATGTGTGGTGTGTGTGTGTGTGTGTGTGTGTGTGTGTGTGTGTGTGTGTGTGTGTGTGTGTGTGTGTGTGTGTTCGCATGTACATACTGCATATGTGCCTTTGTACGTATGTGTGCGTGTGGTGTGTGTTACGCATTGGTGTTGGTATGTATGTATATGTTAACTGTGTGTATGAACACTGAGCACCACTCACAGGTACACATGGTGATAATAGTATGTCGAAGGTCGGACTCCACATCATAATGTACATGTGTATCAACGACACACACTGTCCTTGCACTCCACTTGTCGGGGATTGAGTGTAGTGCTGTGTTGATTGGCAGTGTTTCCTCTGCTCCCCTAGAACCTCACCTCCTGGGTCCTACTCAACCAGGCAGCCCTCTACTGGAGGATCAAAGGAGAAGCTACTGAGGCAGTTGAATGTCTCCGGAGAGCTCTCCACTTCTCACTTTGGTCAGTAATACTCTGTGTGTGTGTGTGTGTGTGTGTGTGTGTGTGTGTGTGTGTGTGTGTGCGTGCGTGCGTGCGTGTGTGTGTGTGTGTGTGTGTGTGTGTGTGTGTGTGTGTGTGTGTGTGTGTGTGTGTGTGTGTGTGTGTGTTTGGTCTCTGTGTGTGTGTGTGTGTGTTTGTGTGTGTGTGTGTGTGTGTGTGTGTGTGTGTGTTTGTGTGTTTGTGTGTGTGTGTGTGTGTGTGTGTGTGTGTGTGTGTGTGTGTGTGTGTGTGTGGTAATGAGAGTGGTAATGAGATAACACAACATCAATTTCCTATTGTCATCAATGGTTTACCTTTCTTTATAAGTAAAGTACACACTTCTGCCTTGCCTTGTTGGAAAGCACCCACGAAATTGGTGTTCTAATACAAACACTGATTGAGATTTACCCACGCTGGGACGAAATAGCTTGTTTTCAACTTGTTTGATAAATAACTTGTATGATTTCCTGCTTTAGTGTTTGAGCATGTAAACACATGTACTATCAACTACACTGGCACACACACACACACACACACACACACACACACACACACACACACACACACACACACACACACACACACACCACCCCTCATCCCCATCATTCTGTTCTCATATAACACCACTATCTCACCTCAATTGTTGTGGTAGTGCTGCAGCCTGTCTCAATGTGTGTGGGTGTATGTATGTTGATTCTGCATCCCTACCCTCCCCCCCAGGGAGAACAAGGATGTGGCTCTCCTGAACCTAGCTAATGTCCAGCACTTGTCCGGACATAGTCTGGATGCTGTGGTCTCACTGAGGCAGGCTCTGGAGATATCACCAAACAGCGGAATAATACACTACATGTTGGCCAATGTGTATGCTGTGAGTTGGGGATGTGTGCTGTGTGTGTGGTGTGTGTGTGTGTAGTGTGGTGTGAGTTGGGGATGTGTGCTGTGTGTGGTGTGAGTTGGGGATGTGTGCTGTGTGTGGTGTGAGTTGGGGATGCATGGTGTGTGTGGTGTGTGGTGTGAGTTGGGGATGTGTGCTGTGTGGTGTGTGTGTGTGTGTGTGCTGTGTGTGTGGTGTGTGTGTGTGTAGTGTGGTGTGAGTTGGGGATGTGTGCTGTGTGTGGTGTGAGTTGGGGATGTGTGCTGTGTGTGGTGTGAGTTGGGGATGCATGGTGTGTGTGGTGTGTGGTGTGAGTTGGGGATGTGTGCTGTGTGGTGTGTGTGTGTGTGTGTGGTGTGTGTGGTGTATGCTGTGAGTTGGGGATGTGTGGTGTGTGTGGTGTGTGGTGTGAGTTGGGGATGTGTGCTGTGTATGCTGTGAGTTGGGGATGTGTGCTGTGTGTGGTGTGAGTTGGGGATGTGTGCTGTGTATGCTGTGAGTTGGGGATGTGTGGTGTGTACGCTGTGAGTTGGGATGTGTGCTGTGTATGCTGTGAGTTGGGGATGTGTGCTGTGTGTGGTGTGAGTTGGGGATGTGTGCTGTGTATGCTGTGAGTTGGGGATGTGTGGTGTGTACGCTGTGAGTTGGGGATGTGTGGTGTGTGTGGTGTGTGGTGTGAGTTGGGGATGCATGGTGTGTGTGGTGTGTGGTGTGTGTGGTGTGTGTGGTGTGTGGTGTGTGTGGGATGTGTTGTGTGTGTGTGTTTGCATGTGTACATGAGCTTGTTTAACTCCATTTGTATGTGTGTTTCTCTGTGTTTGTACATCATACCCATCAACCAAGGTAGCATGACATTTGTCATTGTCTTACATATTACTACTCTTATCACTTTCTCATGTTTTCTGTCATCACCCTCAAAGCCACTCTCATGACCCCAACACAGTCACTCTCGTCACCCTCACACAGTCACTCTCGTCACCCTCACACATTCACTCTCGTCACCCTCACACATTCACTCTCGTCACCCTCACACAGTCACTCTCATCACCCTCATACAGTTACTCCTTCACCCTCCCCCTCCCCCTCACACCACCCTCCCCTCTCCCCGCAGTCCCTCAAACAGTACAACAAGTCGGCCATCCATTACTACCAGTGTCACGAGGTCCAACCATCCTTTGCTGCCGCTTTGTCTCAGTACAAGGCTGCGCTGTGCGAGTTGAAGATCAAGAAGATGCTGGAGAACCATGCCAAGGAGCTCACCCTTGCCAGGGTCAAGCTGGACGACTTCTATAAGAAGCACGATGAGATGCAGCGACACCAGCAGTTTGAGGACCTGGTGCCTCAGCCTCCCCTAGGTTGGTGAGATGTATGGTCAGTGTGTGTGCAGTGGATACCCGTTAATCTGCCGCAATTCGTTTTCAAAGTATATGGTGGATTAATGAGTTTGGCAGATTACCTGGATATTCATTGGTACTTGTACATTATATTGGAACTGGGAAATTGTGACGGATTAAGAGGTTTGGTGGATAAAGCAGTGGTGGATTAATGAGAATTCACTGTAGCTTGTACTAGAAGCATTTCTATGTAGGCCGATTAGACGCATGTTGGTAGACTCTGATATAAGCACTTTTCCTTAAGTGTTGAAGTAGTTGTGAAGGTACAGTATTACTGGAATGCTTGTGACTTACCTCACGATGTATGCACATGTACGTGCTGACAGAATCTACATATGTACTTCTGTTGTTGGGAACTTCACAGACTGAAATCTCTATTTCATATATACTTTTGTTGTGTTATCCTCTCTTGTAGATAACCTGTCAACTGATGGGATGGAGATTCCCCTCGGTGAAGGACCAGGAGGGGACTCCCTGGTACAAGCCAGAGGGAAGGAAGACAAGAAGCACATTGAGACCATCATCTATGAAGACCTCATGGAAGAACTGGATCAGGAGGAGATTAAAGAGGTATGTACGTACATATTAGACTGATGTGTGTACGCGTGTATGTGGAACCTCTATTAAAGGACATTCCGAATAAAGGACAACATAGAAAGTACCTCTCTACAAAGGAACATTTTTGGAGGCACCAAAAACGGCTATCTTATGGTCCTAATGCATTTTCACCTCTGAAGAGAGGAGAACCTATCTACAGTGGACAATTTGGCAGGTCCCAATGTGTCCTTTATACAGAGGTTTCACTGTATATAGATAAGCTAGGTATGTATTGAGCTGGTAAGCTCTGCCCATCAGAACACATGGTTGGATGAGATGTATCCTGATTTGACCAAAGTGTGTTCTACTCTCACCTACCAACAACTCCTGTGGTCCCATATCCATACCTGTGAATGGTCCCAATGTACTCGTGCACCTTATGGAGGTGGGCACAACTCCTGGATACTCTCTCATCATCTTATTGGTCCATCCCCCCAGGAACCCAAGAAGGTGGTTGGTGACATGGAGCAGATAGCTGATGAGATCATGGAGATAGTGAGCGACATCCATTTTGGCAAGATTAAAGCCAAGGGGACAATCTCGACCAACAAGCTCATCAAAGAGAAGCGAGCTGCTAAGAAGAGA
>OZ026553.1:5249008-5284008 GCA_964020155.1 Chondrilla cf. caribensis
AGAGATGGGGTTCTGACTATCACTTTGTCCACTTCCTATGTACTGTTCCTCTTCCTGTGTACTGTCTGTTCACTTCCTGTGTACTGTCTGTCCACTTCCTGTGTACTGTCTGTCCACTTCCTGTGTATTAGGGTGTGAGTCGAATGTACTATCCCAATTACAAGGCTGAGTCTATACTGATTGAGGTATGTATTTACATATGTACAGTAATATGGTGTACTGTGTACATACATACATACAAGTGTACATATACACTTATGTTGGTATGTATGAAATGGTCATAATGTGCGTACGTACATACAGTATATGCATAAAATGAACATAATACACTCATTACACATTGATACTGTATGTACGTATGTATGTACCACATATCATTTTGTGTGTAGAGTCCCACGGTTATGTATGAAGCCTGTGGTGTGGGTGATGAGGTGCTGGCTGTGGTGTGGGTGATGAGATGTTGGCTGTGGTGTGGGTGATGAGATGCTGGCTGTGGTGTGGGTGGTGAGGTGCTGGCTGTGGTGTGGGTGATGAGATGCTGGCTGTGGTGTGGGTGATGAGATGTTGGCTGTGGTGGGGGTGATGAGGTGCTGGCTGTGGTGTGGGTGATGAGGTGTTGGCTGTGGTGTGGGTGATGAGGTGTTGGCTGTGGTGGGGGTGATAAGGTGTTGGCTGTGGTGTGGGTGATGAGGTGTTGGCTGTGGTGTGGGTGATAAGGTGCTGGCTGTGGTGTGGGTGATAAGGTGCTGGCTGTGGCGTGGGTGATAAGGTGCTGGCTGTGGTGTGGGTGATGAGGTGTTGGCTGTGGTGTGGGTGATGAGATGTTGGCTGTGGTGGGGGTGATGAGGTGTTGGCTGTGGCGTGGGTGATGAGATGCTGGCTGTGGTGTGGGTGATGAGGTGCTGGCTGTGGTGTGGGTGATGAGATGCTGGCTGTGGTATGGGTGATGAGGTGCTGGCTGTGGTATGGGTGATGAGGTGTTGGCCTACAGATCTCTTACATATGTACATGCATGTATTGTTGAAATATCCGAATAAATGTTTGCTATGATACCTTTATCTCCAATTCAGGACTTCCTCAAAGCCTTCCATCCAGCTGACTACACTTTAGAAGAAGCTTCATCAAGATTAAGACAGGCTTTGGAAAAGGTTAGCTACATCGTGTGTGTGTGTGTGTGTGTGTGTGTGTGTGTGTGTGTGTGTGTGTGCGCGTGCATACATGTATTTATGTATGTACGCATACCAGTGTTGAATACAAAATGTAATATTTGTCTTCACCATGTTTGAACTGTATTGCTGCAAACTCTGAAGCTCATTTACTTCATGTCCTCTTTACAGAATGTTAGCTGTTGGGTGACCAATAGCATGGCTGCTGTGTACTGGAGGATCATTGGTAATGGAGAGATGAGTGTGAGGTGTCTGAAGGCTGCCCTGCAGACAGCACCAGTCAAACATAGGGTAAGCCTGTGTGTATGTTCACATGTATTGCATGCATGCATACTGTGTGTGTGTGTGTGTGTGTGTGTGTGTGTGTGTGTGTGTGTGTGTGTGTGTGTGTGTGTGTGTCTATGCAGTATGTACATATGCACATTGGTTGAAAGTGTTGCTTGATGTACTAGGAATGTATTCATATGTACCATGTCCTGTATAGTATGTAAATGTGTGGCTAACATGTGGATCTGAGCATGCTCAGAAAGTAAAGGTATAAATTCCTTACCAGTGCTGACTCACCCCCTACCCTCCTTTGTGGTGCATGTGGGCTGATCTTGGGCAGACTGGGTGGTCCTAACTGGCAGCTGGTGACTATATATAATCACAGGTCCATCCTGTTTACTCAACTCCCCCAACCACTAGGTAATGAATATCATCTTGGGATGTTTGACCTTGTCCAAACACATTCCACCCATTACCTGTCCACTAATCAAGCACCTGACAAGCATACATGATAAGGTCCCTATTCTGCAGACTTCTCATCCAGTGAATGGAAGAGTACAAAATTGTACTAATCCAAAACATGACGCCATACAGTAGTGAAAATGTGCTGTAGGCGTGTGTGGACTTGACATGTATGATGTGCGTACAAGTATTCCTGCCTGTAACTCTGTTAGTATAGATATATTGTACTACCCTTACTGTAGCTCACTATGATGTTCTAAAGTTAGTACACATATCTGCTATGTATGAGGATGGCATTATACACACCCTCACCACCATCCCTCTCTGATACACCTCATCTCTACAATCTCTCCTCATTTTCAGGATGTAGTGTATCAAAATTTGGCTTTTGTTCTGGCAAAAGCAGGTTATCTTGTCAATGCTACTGAAGTCATTCATATGGCTCTCCAGGTATTGTGTGTGTGTGTGTGTGTGTGTGGTGTGTGTGTGTGTGTGTGTGTGTGTGTATGTGTGTGTGGTGTGTGTGATGTGTGTGTGTGTGTGGTGTGGTGTGGTGTGGTGTGTGTGTGTGTGTGTGTGTGTGTGTGTGTGTGTGTGTGTGTGTGTAGTGCTTGGAAAGCATAGGTTGCATCGTGGTAACCACTTATCTGGAGAATTGGTAATTTCCTATTTGTTAGTCATAATGTATAATGTATTATTATACATGTATTGGGACACCATCAAATCAGCATTTGTTGCTCTCTGTCCCCTCTCAGGTAGCTCCCAAGCAGTATCTATCTCACTACACAATGGCAGTCATCATGTACTACAGGGTTAGTGTGGCTTGTGTGTGTGTGTGTGTGTGTGTGTGTGTGTGTGTGTGTGTGTGTGTGTGTGTGTGTGTGTGTGTGTGTGTGTGTGTGTGTGTGTGTGTGTGTGTGTGTGTGTGTGTGTGTGTGTGTGTGTGTGTGTGTGTGTGTGTGTGTGTGTGTGTGTGCAGTCTATGTGTCAGTGTGTTGTAGTGTAATCAGAGTATTTCACAACTGCCCACAACCACTCCTACAGTGAACATAGCTACATCCCCAGCACTCCCACTTGTTGTCATAAACAGGTACTTCCCCTGGGAATGTCCCCCTGAGTTATAGATCTTGTGGTTTATCACAATCTGATTAGCATTCAATGTCTACTTAGCAGGTTGTTGTCAGCCCTAACATGGTCATGGTGTTGTGCTACTGCAGTTGTCCCTATTGGAGTGTATTGAGTGGTTTGGGCTGTGAATGAGACTAGAGCAAGTACTGTAGTTACTTCCTTCAGGTAGACATGTCTACTGTCATGTGAGAGTGTCTTGAAGTTATTTTTGTATCAATTTGATGTGTGGACACAAACACAATCTTCCTACTCAGACTTGTCCCATAAGTAGGAAAGGCTACCGATATTCATGTACACACACAATGTGTACATGTGTGGAGGAGATGTTTGGAGTTTGTTCATCCAAACTATGACTTCCTGTTTAGATTTTCAGTAGGTACATTCCCAGGGAAAGCGCATACACAATGAATGTTACTGAAACTGAGCATTGTAATGTGTTGAACATGTACCATTGTGTGTTTGTACATTCACTATAATATCATATTCCTTGTCTCTTCACGGAATACATGTAGAATATGTTACCAGAAACCAGTGCATACTTGGAGAACACCCTAGCCCTGATCAAGGCTGACCCACCAGTGAACACTGTAGCTGCTAGTGGACTGAGGACTGTGAAGTGTATTCTTGTTGGGCAGAAATGATTATGTCATTGAGAATGTGTTCATAGTATCGTATGCATGTCCGTATTTCGTTTGACAATGTACTTTTGTGTGAGACGTATATTAAGTAGGAGACCTTTGCATTTTAGACTGTTTGGTAGTGTGTGTGTGTGCATATGTATGTGCATGCATGTTTGGGTGCATGTGTGTTTGTGTGCATGCATTTGTGTGTGTGTGTGTGTGTGTGTGTGTGTGTGTGCATGTCTGTGTATATAGGCGTTTGCATGATAATTATTGTACATAATCAGTACAATCATAACCTGTACATACATGGATGATACAATACACAATAATACTATCAATTTATTCATTTATAACACCAACATTATAATTGTATATATATAAAGTACAATTACACAAATTTACAACTCTTCATCAACTATGAGGTGGAGTTAAAATGCTCTGAAAAGACATGGGATTTTAAAAACCGAGCAATGGCATAAGAAAGCACAATGGTGATTAGGATGAGGATTACATGTACATATCCAAACCGGTAGGTTTCTGTCCAAGAGGTGTGTGTGGGTCGATGTTCTGGTCGAGGGTTACTTGGGATGTTCTTGCTAGTCTCTTCAATTTGATGTTCATCTCGTTTGCCACTTCCCAGAACATACGCTTCAAGGATTTTACTGTAGTACTCATCTTTCTGGAACTTCTCATCATAGCATTTCATGCTTTTTAGCTGATTATACATCCATTCAACATCTTCACGTTTTTGAGGATCATCGTCCAAGCATGTTTCGAGAGGGACTTTAAAGCATTCTTTCTCTTCGTCCTCTAGTTTCTCTATGTGGTGCTGCCGTCTCTGCAACTCACTTCGGGTCAACTCCACCTTGTTTCCTTTGAATTTGTCCTTATTTAAAGGTTCTGGCCACTTCTGTGCAAGCATGAACAACATCAGACAACCAAAAGAGAATATGTCCGTAGCAAATCCATCCGGTTTATATCCCCTCTCCTCCCCCAATGCTTCTGGGGGCATGAAGTCTCTTGTGCCAGCTTGTTTGGTGTAGCTCGCTCTAGTACTGCCTAGCTGGTCATAAAATCTTGAATTACCAAAATCCGTTACCTTGACTTGAAAGGATCGAGTAAGCAGAACGTTATTTGGAGTGAGGTCTCCATGTGCCATTTTGATTGAGTGCATATACCTGACAGAGGATAAGACGTACAACCATGTACCACTCATAAACAACAACAACAATAATGACAAAAACACAATAATATGCATGATATAAAATCGCCGTTAAGTACAGTAGCTTACCTGAGGGCTAATGCCACATCGATGAGAATACCGCACTTGAATCCAACCAAGTTCTCATCGGGCTGTTTAGGGAATCGTTTCTCCACAAACTTGCGAAGGTCATAGGGCAGGTACTCTTGCACTATTCCCACTGTACCGACCGCGTCTGGATCCCTATAAAGGCCGTAGAATTGGACAACATTTGGATGTCTGAGCTTAGACCACTTCTCGGCTTCGCTAAGGAAGGTTTTCCTGTATTTTTCGCCTATTTTATCTTTGAAGACCTTCACTGCACAGGGTGCACTATTCCAGGAACCTTTGTAGACATCCGAATAGGAACCGCTACCTAGAAGCTTATCTAGGAGCACGTCAATCCCGTCTACAACCACCACGATCGGATTGTCGGCCATTCACCGATCTATGCGCTACGTACTTGCGGTCCCATGTAGAGCCACGCCTTTTGCGTCGTCAATAGCAGTACGCCAAACTTTTATTAGAAGTGCAGCAGTACCTTGTAGCTAGTTAGAGATTTATAATTATGAGTTTTCGTAATCCCTTCAAGGTGAGCGTCTTACTTTTGCATCGGTTATTTTTTAACTCACCGAAGTTTGAAACGATTACTTCAGTTCTGTATCCAGAGACGCGGGGACCTGGTACACCGTTATCACCGGTACCATCCAGCAATATCATAGTGTGAGATCGCCACGCGGCTCCTGCGTTTATCCGACACAGCCTGTGACCGTTGAACGATCTCTTTAAGGATAGGTAGAACCAAACAACTAATTAAAACCTATTCAAACCTGTAATATAATATATTAACTGTTGAACTATTTCCATTGAAGTGAGGAACCTTTCACACAAGCTACCCTTTGGCTAGTCTATAAAGTTAACTTTATTAAAATATAGCTGCTGTCCCTGAGTAAACCGTCTTTCAGCACACATAGACTATAATAGACTATATACTCTGTATGAAACCTAGTGTACCCTTACCACGCTATAGGCTAGTAATGACATACTGGACTGCATGCTCTTATGCTTAGTCTAACAATTCACTGCTAAATAACACGAAAAGGAGAATCTTCTGGAGCAGGTACACTTCCTAAGTCCTACTTACATATGTACATGTGGTGCTCTCTGCATAATTCTCAGGACCAGTATGTCATAAGAATCACAATAATGTACTTAATGGTTTACACAATACATGACATTGCATATTATACAGTATTAGCTACAGCATAGGTGGTGTCACTGAGCTTTAGCCTATTAAATAATTTTTAAGACTTACCATGATGATCATAAATTTAAATAACATTATTCTTGGACTTTTTAGATATTGCATATTATTTCGTCTTTGAATGCATAGACATTATTTATCCTCTCCTGTAGGCAGTTGCTAATTACTTTGGACCTGTTGATGAGAGGCAGACTGCACTATTAACTGAATCCACACCTGATGGTGATCCTGTCTACATTGACACACATTTGGTTGACATTGCACGTGATAGGAAACGAAACAAGTTGGGAGAGGGTTCCTTTGCCAGGGTTTATGAAGGAAGATATAGAGGACAACCTTGTGCGGTTAAGGTGTTCAAAGAGGATGTACTGAAAAAGCAAAACGACATTGAGTCTCACCTTTGTGGTCTAAGTAACCCCAACATTATAAAGATCTTTGGTCTCTGGATTGATCCCTACAAAGGTAGAAATGCCCTCTCTATTGTGATGGAGCTTTGTGATACCTCACTGTACGAGCACATAAAGTCACATAAAGCGAGGGGAATGTCAAAAGGGGATAAGCTGAAAATCCTCCACGATGTCACCAATGCCATGATATACCTTCACAATGAGCATATAGTGCATGGTGATCTGAGATCAGCCAACGTCCTCCTAGTCAACACTTTGTCTAGGGTAGAGTCCAGTGATGAGCAGCCACAGATAACTGCTAAAGTTGCCGACTTTGATCTAGCACGACACGTTGATCCAGAGACCCTCACTCATTACACTACAACTATAGCTGACGGGGACTACCTTCCACCAGAAGCTATTGATGAAGAAAAGTTCAAAGACAGGAAACACGTACGTCTGACTTTCAGTGTTGATGTGTTTTGTTTTGGCCCATTAGCCATTGAGCTAGCCTGCATGGAATTCCCTAAACCTGTGGTGAAGGTAGTACGCAATAAAGGGAAAGTGGTGAAACAACGAGATGAGATTGAGCGACGAGAAAAGTACCTTAAAAAGATTGATTACTCAGAGCGCATGTACACTGATCTGATGGTTACCCAATGCATGGCTGATAGACCTGAGGAGAGAGGGAGCTTCCTGGATCTACAGCTCATCATTGAAGCCTTTCAGAAGAAGATGCAAGAACGTCCTGACCATGAGTTGCTGGAGGAGCAACAAGCTAAAATATTTGACATGCGCAGGAAGATGGAAGAAGACACAAGGACATTGGTTGAGCAAGAGGTGAATTGGTGATATTCTACAGTTGTGTGGTGATAATACTATACGTATGTTGTACAGAACTGTATAAGCTACTGATCATGAACATTAATTCTGTTCATTCACGCCATTGGAACTGTGTGTAGTAACAGTTAGGCACAATGACATGTAGTGTGAGAAAAGTATGGTTTAATTTGTATCGTTTGATGGTCCCAACTATAGACTCTAAAAGAACAGTTGGAGGACATGACCAAATGCAATGAAGAATTGCAGGTAATACCTCACAGAGTTGTAAAACGGAGACTTTTCTATTTGTTGATATTTCTATATCTTGTAGGAGAAACTACAACTAAAAGAGAAAGATTTGGACAGAGTGACCACAGAGAGGGTAGTTTTTGCTCAGTGTAAATGGGAGCTTAACCTGCTTCAAAATTATCTCCCCTCCTCTCTCTTAGGATGTTCAGATAAGCTATCATGAAGATTCACTGAAATCATTAAGTGAATGTCATGTACGTAAGGAAATGACTGGTTTTGTTGTACAATCAATGATGATAACTTTGTTTCAATCATCCAATCTGTACAATTATAATTACGTATCATAATCGAACTTATCAGGTCAAACTTGGTCAAAAGGAAGAGGAGATCAAGAGGATTCTGAAAGATTGGCAAGTGGTGCGTTTAACATTGAGCTAGCTATGTTGATATATGTACGTACGTATATTCAAGATTTGAGCCTATGTAGCTAGACTAAGTATAGTTGAGAATAATTCAGCTTTGTACACAACGTACATAAATCAACATGCTGTTTTCTTATTTCAACAGATTGTAGCGGAGAAAGACAAATATAGTCGGGAAGCTGTTGAAACAAAGGTGTTCTGCATGTTGATCTTGTATATTTGATTTCGACGACAATTTATTTGTCAATCATCTCCCAGAATCAGTTGACTGACTCCAAGAAGAAGGCAGATGAATTTGAACATTCTCTGCACTCTGCAGAAGTGAGTACGTACGTACGTATGTAGATCACACAATTTGCAGTATGTATGGGTAGTACATACGCAGGTGTGTGTACAGTGCTATGTAGGTGTGTGTATAGTGCTACATAGGTGTGTGTGTGCAGTACTAGGTGTGTGTGTGTTCACAATACTAGGTGTGTGTGTGTGTGTGTGTGTGTTCACAGTACTAGGTGTGTGTGTGTGTGTGTTCATAGTACTAGGTGTGTGTGTGTTCACAGTACTAGGTGTGTGTGTGTTCACAGTACTAGGTGTGTGTGTGTGTGTTCATAGTACTAGGTGTGTGTGTGTTCACAGTACTAGGTGTGTGTGTGTGTGTTCATAGTACTAGGTGTGTGTGTGTTCATAGTACTAGGTGTGTGTGTGTGTTCACAGCACTAGGTGTGTGTTCATGACTGGGAACCACTCCCACTTTATTAGTTTGAGTATACTAATGTGGGAGTTATTTGAATGTGCTTATATGGAATTTATTTTAGGAAGAAAAGCTCAGTTTATCAGCTAGATTACTGAAATTGGAGGAATCCAAAGCTGAAATCAAACGAGTTGCTGAACAGCAAAAGGTATGGGCAGTATTGTCGTGTGTTTACATGTGTGTGTATGTGTGTGTGTGTGTGTGTGTACAGTGTTGTTGTGTGTGTGCATGGGTGTGTATGTGTGTGTGTGTGTGTGTGTGTGTGTGTGTGTGTGTGTGTGTGTGTGTGTGTGTGTTGTGTGTGTGTGTGTGTGTGTGTGTGTGTGTGTGTGCGTGCACGCGTGTGTGTACAAGTGTGTGTATGTGTTTGTGTGTGTACACGTGTGTGTATGTGTTTGTGTGTTTATTATGCATGTTTGCAAGTGTGGTGTTTGTGTATATGTACCTACGTATGATCTATTTGCTGGAGTAAGGAAGTGAGATTTTAAATAATTGTTGAGTATGAGTTCTGTGATAACTTGCTGTAGATGATATAATTGTTCACAATGTTTTGTTTCTTGTTCCTCAGGTCAGGCTCCAAGAGCTGGAGAGCAAATCATCAAAGCAGGATAAAGTGATTGAAGATGCTAATCGTGACAGGCTAAATCTGAAACAACAATTGACAAGAGCTGAAGAAGAGTGTGAAAGGTTGAAGAGATATGAAATACAGTACAAGAAATCAGAGGTATAAGGATGTTTGCCTTGTACAATGTGCATGTTACATCTACGTAGTACCTTGTACAATGTACATGTGACACCTAGTAGTAGAGGACAATTGAGTAGTTGACTTATGTGTCTCAATCTTGTAACAGGCTCAATTGAAGGAAGAAGAGGAGAAGCTAAGAGCAGCAGAGGCCACAAAGACCTTATTGAGTACCAGGTTGAGGAAGGCTGAGGAATTATTGGAAGATACCAAAGTGAGTTATTATTGTACAATGTACACATTACACCTAGTACCTTGTACAATGTACACATGACACCTAACACCTTACCCAGGTAAAGCTTGAAGAAGACTCTGCTGGTAAACTGCAAGGCCTTAGGGAAGAGGTGGAAGAGATGAAGGTAATGCATTTTAAATTAATTTAGCAGTGATTGTGTGCTCATGTACAATGCCATGTGTTACTCTACTGTAGAATATAATATCCAAACTGGAACTTGAAAAGTCTCAATGGGAGGAAGAGCGAAAGAATTTAGCTAGGAAGGCTCCAGCTGCTGCTATGCTGACGAAGTTCATTGTCAGGAGGCAAATGAGTGGAACAATAAAGGATCTCAAGGTTCTGCTCCTATGTTGTATTGGTGTCTAATTGCTTGTACATGCATATACATCAGCTGGTGTATAGCAAGACTCACCTTTAACCTAACCCCACATTATAATGTACATTCACCCTCTAATGTGAGACCAAAGGTAGACTATGAGAGAGCTTTGAGTCATAAACTAGTTCACAATATCCAGTATATATCACATGCATTACATTTTTAATATGTAGGCTGATGTAGAGGGTGTCATTGAGGAAAAGCTCCATTTACAAGAGTCCAATTCCAACTTAACACAAACTATGGAGACCCACAAAAAAGAAATTGAAGATTTGAAGGTTAGTTTCTTACTTACTCTTACTTACTACTCACTGCATGCTTTTATGTTATCATATTCACGATCATCATGAATGTGATCACACAAACCATGCAGTGTGGGTATAGATGGGGGATGGAACACTCTGTTGACAGACTGTATTCCATTTTGTAGGCTGCACTGCAACAAGAGAAGGACAAAGTAGAGAGGATGTCAAAGGATTCTGAAGAGCTCAGTAACATTAAGGTAGTTGGAGGATAGTTCTTTTCACCAGTTACGTACCTGTACATATTATGTAATTTAACGCTGGAATGTCAAATTATTTGTGTACATGTATGTTCACATTCTATCTGTTGTCTTTACTGTATGTATTTTATGACTGAACAACAGGATCTAGTACTATACGTACAGTGTAGTAGATATAGCAGTTAAAAACTTGATGTTGATATTTTGTGTTCATACTATGCAGAAGACTTATGATGCTCTCTGGAAAGAGAAGGAGGAACTGGAAAAGGAAAAAGAAACAGTTGAAGGAGAAAAGAGTACTTTAAACCAGAGTAAAGAGTCTTTGCAGGGAGAGCTTGAAAAGCTGAGGACAGAATTTGCAGGAAAGCAGCAGGAATTATCTTCTGTCCAGGTTGGTTTGTCATATACAATTCACTGTGTATGTACGGTACTGCAGTAATGAATTGACAACACCATGTTCTTAGTGCATCCGTACAGATTGGTACAAGAACAATTAACTTTCACATACGCTCGGTAATCATAATTTCTTATGTTCACCAATAAGCCTTGTTTATCAGGACCCTAGGTGGTCTATCATGGTAGGTATCACTGTATCAACAAGCACCACATCACCACTGATGATCAGTATCAGCTATGAAAATTTCTAATGGGATATATCTCATGTACTGCAATACTTATTGTGATAAAGCAGATAATTCTGTCCATCATGTACTTATCTTCCACTAACAGGATGAAGTTAGCAAGTTGAGGGCTAATGAGGAGAGATCGAAAGAGATGGAAACCTCATTGAGGACAGAGGTAAATGAAGTTGTACGATCAAAAGGAGAACTTGAAGTGAGTGAGAAAGATAGATGCCATTGAATCCCATCTAGTACATATACATGCATACTTCTCATCTGCTAACCTTGAAGGATGAAGTAAAGGTGTTGAAGGCCAATCAGAAGAAAACTGAAAAGGCAGAAAAATTGAAAGGACAGCTAGATAAAATGAGTACAGATTTGGAGAAGGTGAAACGTTTGAAGGAAGAAGCTGAAGTAAGTAATGTGTGTTTTCCATTGAATCCCGTTTTGTATATATTGTATATGTTTTTTTCATCTGCTAACCTTTAAGAATGAAGTGAAGGAGTTGAGGGCCAATCTGAAGAAAGCTGAAAAGACAGAAAAATCATTGAAAGGACAGCTAGATAAAATGAGTCCAGAGTTGGAGAAGGTGAAACGTTTGAAGGAAGTAGCTGAAGTAAGTAAATTAAATGTGTGTTTGCCATTGAATCTAGTACATATAAGTATATACGTACACACTCTTGTCTTCTGCTAACCTTTAAGAATGAAGTGAAGGATCTGAGGGCCAATCAGAAGACAGCCGATAAGACAGAAAAAACATTGAAAGGACAGTTAGATAAAATGAGTACAGAGTTGGAGAAGGTGAAACGTTTGAAGGAAGAAGCTGAAGTGAGTGATGTGTGGTTTTCATCTTTTGATATTACGTCTACAGTTTGGTGCATTCAGTGCATTTGAAGCTGACAGTGTATACTTCATGTTCTCAATCCAGTCAAAGCAGAAAATGTCTGAAAATGAGCAAAAACCTAAATTAGCCGAATTAACACAGAAGGTTAAGACGTTGGAAACATTTAAGGTTGCAGCAGAGAAGGAGCTGAAAGAGGCCAAACAGCTGAACTCGCAGATGACACAATATAGGGAGGTGTTGAGCAGAGAAAAGGTTATATATGCACCTTAATGTATGTACATATGTGTGTATGTAATAATAATTATTATGTGTAAATTACTTACATTCTTGTCTCCTGAACATCGCTTGCAAATGACAATTCTAGTACATGTCACACTGAGTACATAGCTATGTGTGCCCACGGATCACATGTACATACATTCGGTACAGTGTTTCTAACATGTGAGCAACGATTGGATAACTACCATTCTTACTTGTATCCTGAAATCTTGTAACAGGCTCAGTTAGAGGAAAGAATCAGGAAGCTAAGGGCAGATCTGCAAACATCCGAGGATGCTAAAACCACACTGAACAACTTGTGGACAGAAACTAGGAAATCACTGAAGGAAACCAAAGTAAACATCTGAATCATTCTATGTTGTGCACATGACACACACTATGTTCCTTTGTGTGATGGATGGTACAGGTCAAAGGTCATTCTTGCTGCAGACCACACTCATTCACCATAATCTCATGTCCTCCTTTGCTAGCAAGTTAATAATCAGGTTCCATGAGTGTGTTAGTGAGTCTTACACAATTGTGTGCTATACCATTGTGCAAGACCCTCGATTCTCTCAATATGGTACATACACATCATGTTTTGAATCATCAATGAGCTCAAAGTTTTAAAAAAGCTATCGACATGTCGCATACACGTGACACCTAGTACCTTGTACAATGTACACCTGACACCTAGTAGTTTGTACAATGTACACGTGACACCTAGTAATTTGTACAATGTACACGTGACACCTAGTACCTTGTACAACGTACACGTGACACCTAGTACCTTGTACAACGTACATGTGACACCTAGTACCTTGTACAATGTACATGTGACATCTAGTACCCTGTACAATGTACACGTGACACCTAGTACCGAGTACAATGTACACATAACACCTAGTACCTTGTACCATGTGTGTACATATGGCAACCAGTACCTTGTACAAGTAGTCTTCAAGTAATTGAAGATTGATTCAAATTCCATCATACCATCAGTTTATAGTCTGCAATTACAGTAAGAGTTACTGTATGGTTTTTTTTTCCATGTTAATTGTACATCCTGTATAATTGACACAGTAATTTTGAGATGCAGTATGTTATGGAGTGTATTCTCCAACATACAGTCCAAACTGGAGGAATGTGAAAAAGAGAAGGAAGAGTTATCACGGGATCTAGGTGGTCTGCAAAAAGCAAAAACAGTTGTAGAAGAGGAGTTGCACAAAGTGGAAACAGAAAGAGACTCTGCTCAGAAAACTGCCCGAGAGTTGGAAACCAAACTGTCCACTGAAACTGTTAGAATACTACAAACCCTTTAGTCAATGACTAATTCTACCTGCTAGTTCTCTTATTCTATAGGATGCTGTGAAAGTATCAGAGGAAAAATGGCGGAAATCGCAACATCTCTTTTCCAGAGAGAAGAAAACCTTTTGGGTATCAAATTCACACATCCCACTGTATATCTATTGTATCATTACGGTGCTTATTCCCTTCACTCGTAGGATCAGTGTAGCAGAATGGAAGAGCAGTTGAAGGAGGAGGTAAATTCAACCTACAGTTACTGTATGATAGATTTGTATGGCATCTGTCACCATAGTAACTACAACGTTCTACACGTGAAAAATAATTTTCTTTGATGACACCTAGCTGGTCAGCCATTTTTGCATTCTACATGTATAAAAGCCTAGTATAATAGTAATACTGGTTATTATAACTCAGGTAGTATAAGGTGTAACACACCAAGTCCCGAGGATACTGAGTGCCCAATGGCAAATGTATTTTACAAGCTGTACTGTCCATGTGCCTGTGTCTTGACCACTGAGTAGTGCTGTACAGCCTATTTTCATTTGAATATGTAAAGGAACGAATGAAAGAACAAGTAGTTCAAGAACTGGAGGAGATGAAATCGAAGGCTGATGCCCTTGAGAGGGAGAAAGAAGCCCTGGAGGTAAAGAGAGTCTGTAAATAGCATAAATAGGGTCATATTCAAAATTAAATGTTGTTCTATTAATTTTTTTACTTTTGTAGAAATCTACATCAATGTTGCAAGATGAGCTCAATCAAAAGAGGGCAGAGGTCAACAGTTCCAAAAGTATTACAAAGGTTAGTTGTTTTCAGTGATACTACAGTTGTATGCTTATCCACAGACATATATACATAGGAGCTGGAGGAACAGCTGAAGGACACTGCCAAACAACGTGACAAACTAAAACAGGAAAGTGAAGAACTCATTCGTCACAGTGAAGATGCCCAGAAGTCTTTGCAAGTAAAAGAGGAGAAATGCAAGGTGACTCCAATTCTCAGACTACTCAGCTATAATGCACAGTTGTGATTTCCTATCCTGTGTATTATTAGAGGTTGGAGGAAACCTTAGAACAGACACAGAAGCAATTGGAGGAAATGCAAAGACAACAAAGCACAAAGACTGACGTGAGTGTTTGTAGCATGCATTGCATTTGAGCTGTGAGCGCGGTTCACAGCTCAACAGTGACGTCATAAATATGTATAGTCTGACACTATTTTAAACATCTGTGAAAATTAAGAAATTTTCTGTAAATCTGTCTTGTTCTGTTCTCACAGGATGACAAAAGTCAACAGATACGGGATCTTGAGGAAGAAAAACAACACTTTTCCAAGAAATTGCAAGAAGTGAATATTACGGTTGAAAATCAGAAGGTGACTAATAATTATAATTCCCTACCAATGCTGTAAAGTGGCATCTTGTCCCGTGCACTGTCAGGATCTGGTTTCCAAACTTGAAAATGAGAAGGAGGACTTGCAGGTTGGTTCACTGTGGGCACTGTTTTCCATTCACAAGGTGAATTGTATTCTCTCAATTTGTACATCTATAGAGAGAAATTAATAGATTAAACCAATCAAATACCAAATTGAAGGTATTTCAATGGTTGTAGTTTGTATTGCTATCTGTGTTATCTCTCATATATATTGCTTGTGAGTCTAGTTAGGCATGGTAACTTTGTTCTCACAATGTGTAGAACGACCATGAGAGAGAACTGCAGCTGGCTGGCCACAGAGCTAATGAGGAGCTGCAAAAGCTGAAGAGGAAACACAGTAATCTGGAGGACAAGCTCAGGGAAAAGGCCAACACTCTCCAACAAAAGCAAGTATGTATGTGCTTTGCAGCCTTCTATCAAGTAGTCTGTGCACAGAGCAACACCTTCACCTGCAGAGAGAGGTTGAAGACTTGGCTGCAAGAGTCCAAGAGTCCCGAGAGCTTCTTGAAAAGGAGAAGGAAGTTAAGCAACAAATGGAGGCTGATTGCCGAAGACTTGAGAATAACCTCAAGTCAGAAAAGGTACTTTGTGTCAGTGATGTGTGTACGTTATACAGGGATGGTGGATCATAGGTGTCCTAATACGGTCCTCTGTTAGATGAAGCAGTCTTGCTCTAATTCCCTTGACTTGCATGTTGTGAATTTGTATTGGAAGTCCAATACCAATATTTGGGACACACTATGCATTAAACACTATATTGAGTGAGTGGCAGACCACAAAGTGGGGATAGTCAATAGGACCAAATCTGCACTTACCCCTCAGCCATGGGATTTTATTCAAGTACAACATTTGGTATGTATTAGAAAAGTCACAAGGAAGCAGTTGAAGAGTATAGGACCAAGACAGCTCTTCTAGAAGATGAGAAGGGAAGACTGTTAACTGAGATGGCCAATCTAGAAGAAGCTGGAGACAGGCTTGTGCGAGAGAAAGAAGAGTTGGAAGAACAGCTGGTGAACATGGAAGCTGCTATCAAATCTCTGACAGCGAATAGAGATGAACTCGCTGATGAGAAGGATAGATTGCAAGGCACAGTAGTTGATCTGGAGGAGGAGAGAGCCAACGTCAGGTCTAGTATGGCAGATCTGGAGAGGTTGAAAGGTGAACTATTTGAGGAAAAAACGTGTCTTGAAGAAAAGCTTGCAGAAGCAGCCAGAAGGTGTGATGATCTACAGGAAGCATGTTCAGATTTAGAAGAGAAGTTCAGTAACCTTGAGCAACAGCACGTCAGCAGTCTTCAGATTAACGTACGTGTGTACATACATCATATGTTGTGGTGTACACACAGTGTTGCTGTCTATTGTCAATGACATCTTCATCATACAGGAAGACGAGATGAATTCACTGAAAGAAGAACTAAATGAGACTCGGGTACATGGATGTGCACATGCATGTACATACACATACACACATACACACATCCACACATGCATACTTACAAACACACACATGCATGCATGCACACACACAATGCTTAGCAATTTGCATTCATGTGCATGATATGTTCTTCATTTGTATACAGTGCAAACTCCAAGAAAAGCAGACAGAGCATGATTCAACCCTGAAGCTAAACAAGGAACTACAGTCTGCCTTGGATGAAAGCAATGTAGGGATTCATTAATTTACATCGAAGCATGTTCATCACACTTCTAGCACTGTTTTAGGAGTGTGCAGAAGAGCTTAAAGTCAGAAACGATCACTTGGTTGGTGAAGTAGAGCAATTGAGGGTAGGTTGTGTGTGAGAGTGTGTCTACATGTATGTACCTAACGTGAACAGGCCTATAGGGAGCCTACCAGGAGGGGGGAGCAACACACAGCAATGGATTATGTACATGATACACATTACGTTGTAGTGCGTATTTCACACTATCATATAGTCAGCAATGAAAATAATTACACAGGCCTAGTCAAAATGGCTGACTTGTAATGTTCAAGTTTTCTAATTTGAAGTGAAAGCCTGGTTTGGATAGAGGTTAGGTGAACTGTCATCAACTAAATCTGTGTTGAATTAAGGTGTTTGGAAGAGTGGTCAGCTTAGGCCACTGTGGTCAACCCTATTCCTACGTCCCTAGTGAATACATTCATGTGTTCATTCAACACGTAGCAGATGCAGGGATGTGTCTCCAGTGGCTCTCATTCACATCATTGCATGACATTCCCCTTGTTTATGTAGACCTCGGAATGTGCCTTGAGTGCAGTTGTGAATGAGAAAGAGAAAGAACTAACTAAGCTGACCCTGGCAGTTGAAGACTACAAAGGGAAGTTCGAAGGTGCTCGTGTGCAGCATGGGAAATTAATTGTGAGGTTTTGACATCTACACAATCATGTCTGATGGTTGGCCATTGTGAATTGTATGCATTGCGTGCTCAGGAGAAATTTGAAGCTCTGGCAATTGAGAAGGAAGACTACCAGAGAAAATGCGATGAATTTGCTGGTGTTGATGTGAGTGTCTCCACACACGTTACTCAGGTGTAGTGGAATATATACATTTATTGCATGACATATTCTATTATCCAGGAAAGACTGAAACTTGTCATCAGTGAAAAAGAGGATTTGGAGAAGAAATCTGAAGAGTTGCAGGGTTCTCTAGCAGAATACTCAGTGAGTACATAGTGGGTTATTGTTGCTTGCTTACTGCATTGGAGAGGAAGTACGAGGAACTTGTCTTTTCCCTTGGCTGATGTTGAATGTCTCCAACTCATGAAAACTGCAATTAACAATAATTATTGACATATCCCACCTATTGTCAGCTGTACTATATTAACACCATACTGATCATCAAACTGGTTGTATATATGCTTTCTGATAGGAGAGAATCAGACACCTGGACAAGGAGGTGACTGAAAGAACATCCGAAATTGAGAATTTGGAAGAAGAGAGGGATTCACTGAAGCAAGCCCTTTGTAAATCTGAAGTGAGTATATTATTGTATACAAAGTGGTGTATGATACGTATATTGTACACGTATGCGCGCACATATGCTTGACTGTGAGTACAACTTATGAATGTGGACCCATCTTGCTTGTATTGTTTGATAAGGAAAAGCTCTTGGAGTGTTCAGCCGATCTGGATAGCGCAAGTGTCCAACTAGTTCACTTGAAGGGAGAATGTGAACGTGTCCAAGTAGGTGAAACTGTCTCCTTTGGTTGATCCCCAGGATTGTGGTATACTGTATGGATCTCTGCATATACAGGTCGAGTGTGATCGAGTTCAAAATGAGACTGTCCGGATGCATGAAAGATTGCTACATAGTGAGAAGGTCAGAATTTCTTTTATACAATGTATATATTATTGTTAATATGCATTATTACATATGTAGCATGTCACTAATCAATTTTCTTTGTAGGTGCACAAACAGCAAATAGTCCGCAGTGAAAATGTCGTAGCTAGTAAGCAGTCAGCTATTGTGACACTGTGGGCGGAATCGCATGTGGACAAGGTGAGAATGTATGGGATGTAGTGACAATCAACCACTGAATGTTTGTGTTGAGGTACAGAGTAGCCTGTGATAGACACAGAGGCTACTACAGCAAGTGTCTTATTCTTGTATGTGTGGTATGTATTAGACAGTTTGAAAACAACCAACTGCCATCATGTGTCGCATTGTTCACCTATCACATTGCTCCATCAGATGCTGGAGCAAGTATTGGAAGGCCAACTTCAGAAGGTCACTGCAAAGTTTGAAGACATGAAGGTGTGTAGCTCTACCAGCTTGTGGACGTGATGTATGTAGTGTGCCTCATGTTGATGCCTTGGTTGGTTGTAGTCGGAGCTCAATGGCCGGGAAGAAGAGTTGACCACAGTCACAGCTAGGTTGGCTGAGGAAGAACAGAAATGTCAACAGCTACAATATCAGGAGTCACGTCTGTCTGAAGAGCTAGCCAGCATTAGGGAAGACCTGAGACGGGAGAGAGAAAAGTGTGCTAGATACCGCGATGAAGTTTCAGGATTGGAGGTACAACTCTTGTGTCAGCTCATCCTGATACATGGATTTATTGATTGATCTATATTTCTTATTAGAATGCCCAAATGGATGTAGTTGTACAGAAAGATGCTATAGAGAGAGACTTTGCAGTGTTGAGGGACAAAAGTGAGCAATCTCAAAAGGAGCTCCGTTATCATAGGAGCAGACTTTCAGTGGTGGAGAGAGACTTCCGACAAGCTAAAGTATGTAGTACTACCTGGATGTTTGGAATGCTGAGTATGTATTCACAACTGTCTACGTATGTATACACACATGTTCACCCTTACATGTGTGTTTGAGAGGATGTTTACGTGTGCATAAGTGTGTGTGTGTGTGTGTGTGTGTGTGTGTGTGTGTGTGTGTGTGTGTGTGTGTGTGTGTGTGTGTGCACGTGCGTGCGTGTGTGTGATGTTGAACTTTCACCATTCGTGTACATTTTTGCATTCTACATTGCAGGATGCAGAAAACCAGCTCAGAGCACAATGTGAGGACTTCAAAATACAAAATAAAATATTGGTGGAAGAGAATGCTGTTTATCGTAAGGCACTGGAAGCTAAAACAGCGAGCAGCTTGCAACTACAGGAGGAGAACATGCAGCTAAAGGTATTGAAGAAGCAAGAAAAGCAGATCAAATCTCAGAAGCAGACCCTCAGAGAGGGTCGCAAGGCTCTCCAGCAGGACATGGAGGAGCTGGAGAAGAAAAAGGCTTCATTGGAGGTACATTCTGACATATTTGCTATTTTAGTGGCTTTTGTATGTCATTGTATGTACAACCAATACAAATCACAGGACTCCAATAACTACCAATGCCACTTTGCTGAATATCATTTGTGTGGATTTGTTCAATAGTGAGATTGGTCAGCCAGGGTGACTGCCATTTTGGTACCAATCACTAATGATCATATTATGGCCTGTGATTGCTCAAATGATACGATCATTGTCATAACATGACCATAATGTAATTATAGACTGTCTATGTCGTGTGTGACAACCTGTGGTATTCTGCTGTATCCCATAGTTGGTGAGGTTGTGTATATTAGTGGTGGGAATTGGCTGTAATTTCCAAATCAATTATCAGTAGCGATTAATCACCGGAAGTAATTACGTGGGTGTGACCGGAAACCACTCCCACTTTATTAGACTGAGTAGTCATCCAATAGACATGAAGTGAAGTCCACAGAGTCCTTTTCACATTTCAGATACAATACTGAACCCATGGAGTGAAGGTTCTTGGTAATAAGATGGGGGTGGCTTCCTAGTCTACTCACTTAATTCCTTTCTGTGATTAATCAATTAGCTTGCACTATTGATGATAATCAGATTTAAAATGAAAATCGATTGATTAATCAATTAATTATCCCAGCACTAGTATATATATATATATGTATTGTTGTTTGGTAGGGCAAACAAGAACTGCTACAAGAATGCAATAAGCTGACTCGACAATCTTTGGAAGATGACAGAAAACTTCAGATCGAAAAGTTTAAGGAGTTAAGTCAAGAACAACTGATAGCTGTGGATAGAATGTGCAACAAAATTGATAAGGGTTTAAAGCAACAACGGAAAGAGCAGCAACAATTGTTTGAAGGGATCGTGCAAGACATGGAAGCACATCACACTAAGCAATGCGAAGAACAGGAGTTAGTGGTGAAGAAGTTGGAGCAACGTGGAGAGAGTGTACTTCAAAGACTTGAACATGGTTTGCATAATCCGAAAGAAAAGGAGGAATTGATTGGCTCTGAAGTCCAGATAGTAAGCATCCACTCTGAACCAGCATATCTGGAGTGTACTTCAAATTTATGAGTTTTTTTCAACCTTGTTAGGTTTCTAAACCACCAAATTTGGATGTAAAAGCAAATTCCGTTTTCAAGTCACTACAGAAGTTTGAAGTAAGTACTACAGGTGTGCTCAATCACGTTGAACTTATGGTATGGTCTGTGTATTCCTGCACAGATTGTATGTAAGCTGCTCAACTGTTACGTACCTGACATCGTCAATCCAACGAATGAAGGAATGTGTGAATCTTCTGAGGAAATGACCTCGACCTGTGACCTGGACAGCTTCACAGTTTTTGATGTCTGCAATGTGCAGCATCTCCAGGAACAGTTCAAACTTCCAGTCGCTGTGCGGGACTTTGTTGAATCCCTTCGATCCCTAATTCAAGGACCAAGTATTGTCTGCAGTCTGCCGTTTATTGTTTTCGCTGGTGATGTACGTTTCTGTCACTTACTACTGGCCACTTCACCTTTCCTGATTGTAGCGGATCCCAATGACATACTCCGGATGGAGCCCACATTGGTCTGTGTGTTGGCACAGGCAACTCTCACAGGAGACATTGAACAGAAAATTATAACGTGCCAAAGGAAGTGGGAGCATATAAGCAAGGGTGTCGTTTTTCATCCTACTTGGGGTGAACAGGAACCTAGAACCCCGATTGCCTCGAAATATCCCCCTGTGGAACTTCCTGTCCAGTTAGAGCCTGTTCTGGAACAGCTCAACCTCGGGATGGCTAGAAAACTGCATGAATGCAAACCAGAGATTGTAAGGGCACTTGTTCCAGGTAGGTTATGGTAACCATCACAATGCATGGCACATAGCACAAATGTAGCATGCACACACACACACACACACACACACACACACACACACACACACACACACACACACACACACACACACACACACACACACACACACACACACACACACACACACACACACACACACACACACACACACACACACACACACACGCGCATGCGCACGCGTGCACACACACACACACACACAGGCACACATATACACACATGCACATACACCACCCACATACTGCACCATGTATGCACAGATAAACACATACACATGCACATACATAAATACATATCAGTCAACCTTTCCTCACTTTCATTTATTCCACAGCTGAATGGTTCTAATCATACTACATTATGTATTTTTCTGTTAGAATATCTGGAAGAGTGCAAGAAATGCTGAACATGCTGAACATATTTTGTGCTATTTTTACATTTTTCTCATGACCGGACTAAATTGTAATTGCATGGTAAAGAAATGCAAACCTGTGGTATTGTTTGCAGTGACATGTTGGTTAATGTAGTGGAATTACAATGGATGAATTGCAAAATGATGCTATCCAAGATTACACCCACCGCCCACAATAATTGGGTATATAATTATTATTCATAATTAGTATATGCGTGCTCTACGCGCATAATAATGTGGCCTTGGCCATGGGTGACATGAGTGTTTGTGATATGAGTGTTTCCGCACCATAATATATATTATAGCACTATTTAGCTGTAGGGTGTTTACTTTAACAATATCGATGCACTGCAACACGCGTACGATTGCATTGCGGCCATATATAACTAGTATATGCATATATGTACATAGGGAGATGGGGATTCTTAAACATGGTATTTAGTTCACATCACCAGCTAAGTAGGTTGTGCAACCATATCAGTGGAAAACCATTAATTCATGGACGAATATATGGAAAATAGCAAAAAATAATATACAGAGACAACAATCTTACATGTCCTACGAGGGGGTTTGGTCACTGAACCACATTCAGTCCTAACTCTATCCACTATGACATTACTCATGCTCACACTAAACAAAATAGAAACTCAGAATAAAGGATACTACAAAGACAATCAACATTACAACGAAGAAGGGAAGATATTGCTTAGGAGAGTGGTCATCTCGCAATCCCTTAGGAGAGTGGTCATCTCGCAATCTCTTAGAAGTGTGGTCATCTTGTAATCCCTGCTCATGTGGACGGCCGTTCATGTTCACCTGCTTCGGAGCAACTTCCTCCTCGACACTGGGACAAGAATCTTCAGGCATAGACTCACTCCTCTTGGAGTCTTTCAGTGGTTTGTTTGATGTTACACCTGGCGTGGGCTGTAAAGGACGATGAACATCATTTAATAGCGGGCACCTCAGTTAGATGGTTCACAAATATTATGGATACATGTACAACACACACACACACACACACACACACGCACACACACACACAACACACAACACACACACACACACACACACACACACAACACACACACACACACACACACACACACACACACACACACACACACACACACACACCTTATTCCCTTTAGCATACAGGTTGTCAAGCTCTGCCTTCATGATCTCATAACGATCTGCATCTTCAAGGGATGGTTTGGAGGAGATGTCTTTCTGGATGTCATCAAAACTGGGGCGATTTTCAGGCGAATCGAAGCACTTCTCCAGAAGACGTTGGAACTCATTTTTAGTTTCTTTAGGAAGATCTGTAAGAAGATACTCCCTTCTCGCATACCCACTTGTCACACACCAAGTTGCATCCCCTTTTGGTACAGGCTCCTTGTGGGTGAGGGTTAGGACAATAACAGATCCAAAAGAATAAACATCCACTTTTGAGTCGTACTTCTCATCTTTCACTTCAGGTGCAGCGTAATTAGGGTCACCGATACCTTTGGTTAGTTGAGCCTTGTCGATATTATCGTACACCCGAGCCGTGGTGAAATCACTGACCTTTGCAACCAAACTGGTGGTGAGGAGAATGTTCTTCCCTTTGAGATCTCTATGAATGATGCTTTGGCTGTGGAGGAAGGCCATTGCTCCACAAATGTCAAGGAGAATTGCTCGCTTGAAGTCGAGTGGGATGGAATCTCTCAGTGTTCGACAGTCTGCTAAGAAGTTCTGCAGGTTTATTGTCAAACGCTCCATGACAACAGAAGGCAACCCTTCTGGGCTGGATCCTTCCAAAAGGCCGTAAAACTGGACGACATTCGGATGTCGGAGAAAAGCAGCCCATGTGTAGGCTTCTCTTTCAACCTGTTTCATTTCATCCTTATCTTTGGGGTTTATTTTAAACGTTTTCACAGCACAAGGTCTACCGTACCATGTAGCTTCTTGAATATCGCTGAATTTGCCTTTACCATTCGTAATTACTCCACCTACAGATACTTCATGCCTCTTGAGATAGAAGAATTCCCTCAGGTTCTCATTGCCAATTTTCTTCAGGACATTACCCTTCCTCTAATCATAAATATATTATATATATGTAAATATAAAAGCAGAATCCAATCTACATTCATTTAATAACTACATTAAAGTAGCATTGCATAGTCAATTCACTCCATTTCAATAATATAATTGCAGCCCCAGGCAGGGATGGATCTGGGTTATCATTAGTCTTGCATTGCACAGAACCACTTTCAGCTCTGATTTTGAAATTAGGACTTGGTCCCAGTGAAAAGGGTCTGTACTGTGGCATACAGATTTGTGCACCCAATCAAATTGCAGAACACTTTTGATACATAAAAATAAAATAAAAAAACTTTTCATACTCTGGTGCTTCTCCAGTACAGAAGTGTATTTGGTATGCCACTACATAATCTAAGGTTTGACGATGTCCAAAACCAACAGGTTTGTGCCAGAGATGATACCATTCCTTCTGTCAACCATTGTGTGTAGGAGCAGATTTTACACGTGAAAATATCCAATGCTACACAATACGATTGCATTTGTCATTGTCAACTACATACATCTGCCAGTACAATACTGGGTATGTGGTGAGTTCTGACCCTTTCTCACCAGGACAAAGTCCTATTTCAAAATTGGAGGCGAGAATGGTTCTGTGGTGAGTGAGAATGTGCTAACATGGCTGGAGTGAACACAGTATAGGTATCATGACAGTGGAGCCAATTGCAGAGACCAATCATTTGAAAGAAAGGTTTTGGTCATAGAAGGTTATAAAAGCTCAATATTATAGTTGCAACAGTACTGAATCATAGACTCTATGGATGGTATGATCCATTGTACCTGTGGCTGTTTGGAGTATCTCTGGCTAAAATCCCTCAACGATGTAATGACAAATTGCGCTCACCTTCTTCTGTAGTGTAGCTGACCAATGATCATATCCGTTTTCCTCCAAAATGCTGCAAAACCCATCAAAGGCTTCGTTGCTCTTCCCTTTGAGAGTTTTAAACAGGACATCTACGTTTATGGCTGCGTTATTACTGGAGAACACTTCAAACATCTCATCATCGGTGAGGAATCCATACTTAGTACCCCTGGCCAGGTGATTTTTGAAGCTTTTAATCGCGACAGCTAGTTTGGTCCGTATCTCGGGAAGCAAGGCTGTGAGGGCCTGTACGCGGCTTTCACTCATCGAATCATTAGATGCCATCTTCTCCGACGCGTCTACGGTAACCAAAATGGTCCTCAGAAGCGGATACGTGGCGAGGTACTTCGGGGACGTTCCCGTCAAAAGTACCACTGTAAAACCAAGTCAACTTCCGCTAGTGACGTAATATGTACGTCATATCCTGCAATAAAATGGCTACTAGAAAGATTACAGCTCAACGAGACTTGGCATAAGGCTAATGTCACGATATATATTAACACAGGATAAACACAAGGTCGTTAGATGTCGCAATTCATCATTATAGGCGAAATAAGTACAATTCAAAAGGCAATCTAGAACTTGGTCCGTATAATAAGTCATGCAATCAGGAAAGGTTGAACTTGCAGTTGGAAAGTGAAGCAGGGGCAAAGCAAAGAAATTTGCAATCAGTGTTAGAAATTTAATCGGACTGTCAACTCAGTTGCAACAGTATGATAGCAATCAAAACACCAATGACAGCAAGCAGGATTGTTTCTCTGAACTTGCTGGGTTCATTTGGGGTGGTTGGAATATGCCTGGCTGCACTGGTCTCCTCACCCTCTTCGGAAGAAACCTTCTCAATTGAGCTGTCAACAGCTGGTCCAGGAGACTAGAGATGAACAGCAAGCACAAATGAAGTGAAAGAAGACAGTGACAATCTCCATGGTTACGTGAATATACATGCATGTATAAAGTACCTTTAGATTGACATTCAAACAATCAAAGTTGAGTAATATTCGCAGGTTTTAATTTTAGCCATCTTAACAAAGCACAGTAGAAACACCAACCTTAATACAGCAGGAGCTGGTTTAGGTGTACGATCATGACAGGCCAATGTGCAGTTGTACACAAATCCGCATACATGTCAGGAATGATGGCAAACTCACTTCAGTGACAGGTACCTTGACCTTCAAACTATCCAGCTCGGCATTCATTATTTCGTATCGTTCATCTTCCGTGATGAACAGCCTGGATGACAGCCGCTTCAGAAGATCAGCAAACATGGACCGATACTGGGGGTCATCACTGAGGCACTCCTCGATGAGAGGCTGGAATTCATCGTACACAGGCGGCTTGAGGCTCTCCAATAGATGCTCCCTTCTCTTATATTCGGTCAATGTCTGGTTGGATTTGGGCATCGGGAACTCATATATCAGCATCTCAATCAAGAGACATCCAAACGAGAACACATCTACTTTTGGACCGTAATCCTCTCCGGATGCTTCGGGTGCGGCGTAGTATTTGTTGCCGGGATCCTTGGTCATCATGCCAGCGCTGTCGTAGAGGCGGGCAGCTCCAAAGTCACTAACCTTTGCAACAAAATGGCTGGTCAGAAGCACATTGTTGGCTTTAAGGTCTCTATGGATAACGTTCATCCTTTCCAGATAGGTAAAAGCGCGGCAAACGTCGACGGCAATGGAACGGGTGAATTCCATAGGGATGGCATCTTTCAACGTTTTGTGATTCTTCAGGAAACCAGCTAGATCGACGTAGAGCAGTTCCATGACGATGGCTGTGTCTTCTGTTCTCTTCCACAGACCGAGAAATTGAACTATGTTTGGATGGCGAAGCTCCACTGCCCACTGGTACGCCTCTCTGTTGTATTGCCTCAATATGTAATTTTCTTGATCGTCTCCTCCTTTCTCGGACAGAATCGAGTGCGTGGATTTGGCAGCACAAGGAGTCCCATTCCAGGAGACCTTCTTCACAACACCGAAGGACCCTCGAGAAATTTCTTTGATTTCGACGATATCCTTCAGGTACATATAATCTGGTATGCGAACTTTTTCATGATCTTTCTCGTAGGATACATCGACAGAAGTGAGGGCGGCCATCTTTTCATAGAAGCAATCAACTTCCGATTTACCCCTGTGCCTTCTGGGTAAGTACCGAATTAACCAATGCACCACATTCTTGGAAAACGACTGCGTCATGCCATAGACACTCATTCAGGTCAAAAAGTAGAAAGATTCGAACTAAAGTCGACTTTATTTCACAAAGTGAGCCAATTTAATGTTCTAATGTAGCTATGCATGCTTGTGCTAGTCTATAATTGAAGCGTACTGAATGAAAAGCTTACCTGGGGATGGACGTACATGGTCCATCTTCAGGCTTGTTTTTAAAAGGACCAGTCCAGGTATAGTATAGAGGATCGTGCATGACGTCCAGATTGATACTCAATATTCAAAGTCATTTTCATAATTATCTAGCCTGAGGAAACCTTTCAAGCATACGTATTTATAGTATTATATTACAGTCTATGTTTCAGCCATAAAGACTACTACTTAACAAGTCATCCAGTGTTGGAACAGCTATACATTATTCATTATCATAGGAATTGGACAAAGGTGCTACTTCAAAACTGCTCACAAACAATAAAACTTAATCAGTGATAGAATAATGGTAAGTTTGGCAAACATGACTGTATTCTTTAACTAGAATCTGACTGTTTAGAAATTCAGATATGCTTGTTTACTATTCACGCATACAATATTGTTGTAGTCCTGTATGTTGACATCTGGTGTGTATCTGTATTACCTAGGGTACCTCAGGTAGCAAAGCTTCACCTGATCCAGACCCTACTCCTAGTCCTGCTCCCATGCTGCCTGACAAAGTTTCCCAGTATATCTTGCCTTCTTCCCAAGTTTCTGTTAATGATGGTGCACCTCTTGGATTTGGTTCATTTGGAAACGTGTACAAAGGAAGGTATATGAGTAAGCCATGTGCAGTAAAGATCTTCAATACAGGTGTTATCAAGGGGGACATTGCAAGAGAAGTCGAAATGGCCAAACTGATCCAGCATCATGAGAACATAGTACAGGTGTACGGGTTGTGGTATGGGGAGAGTGGGGATGGCAATACCTTTCCTGATGGCCAACCAGCTCTGGTGATGGAACTGTGTACAACAAGTCTGAAGTCTTATCTGGATGGAAAGAAGAAGAATCCTGGTGTTACATATACTCTAAAAGATAGGCTCACTATTCTCTATCAGGTCACATTGGCCATGATCTACTTGCACAGTCAGCGCATTGTCCACGGAGACCTCTCAGCAGCCAACATCCTCCTCCAGATTGATGGGCAACGGTCGTTACCAGTACTTACAGCTAAGGTTGGAGATTTTGGCCAAGCTCGTGTCTTGAATCCGAAGACCCTGAAGCACCTCACAAAGGACCATGGCAAAGAGGACATCATGCCTCCAGAAGTACTCAAGGGAGATGTCGTCACTCTCACCATAGCAGTTGATGTGTTCTCATTCGGTTGTCTCATCCCTTATGTAGCCACTTGTGTGTATCCTAAGCCTGCACCAATGGGGTCAGAGTTTGATAGGCGTAAACCTTACCTTAGTGGTGTGACAGAAACAAGTCGAAGAATTTTTGAGTCTTTGATGGAGAAGTGCCTGGCTGATAAACCACACTTGAGAGGGACGTTTGAAGACGTACAGTCAATGCTTGGCCCAGAAGTGAACAAGTTTGCTAAGGGAACGTATTCTGAAACAGAAGAAGAGAGGAAGGTGAGTTAAATATGGCTGTTAACACTGAACTGTTCATGCAAAATTGTCTTGGTCTGTGATAGCGTGAAATTGAGAAGTTGAAAAGTAATCTCCTTGAATATGAGAGGAAAGTCCAAAGCCTTCAGGTACATAATGCATTTCAGATGCAACAGCTTGTCCCTAGGAGCATATAATAGTACCAGCACTATTTGGTCCATTATTATTATAGGAAGAAAAAAAGGCCAATGAAGTTTCATACCATGAACTTGAGGTAAGTAGAGTCTTATACTATTCTCAGTTTCAACATGCTCTGTTCAGTACAGCATCTTATTAACTGTGATTTCTTCCTTATATAGAAGGAGAATAAGCTACTTAGTGTGAGACCTGTTTGTGACAACATTGTGGTGGATTGAAAAAAAGCCAGACTGTGTTGTCTACATATGCTCTGCTTAGCCTAGTGCATAGTTATGTACTATACTCCTAATAGGGTGACCTTGATGCCAGTAAATCCACGGTTAATCAATTGGAGGAGACTCTAAGAGAGCGAGATGCTACCATCAAGGATGCTAATGAAAGACTGGCACTTTTAGAGGTTAGTTGTTTGTTATGCACATTGAGTAGCCGAAAGTAATTGTGATTTTACATGACTCATGTGTTGTAACAGTTTGTGTAACTTGTTTGATGTTTGGTGAACTTCATCTCCTCCCTTCAGGATCAGTGGAACAAAGTTGAAGGTGTTCAGGCAATTTTTGAAAAGTACCAAAATCTGATTGTACGTATGTTTTCACACACTATCATAGTCATGCATGTGCTATCAGTTAAGTACGCCTTCTGATTTTGTCTCCTCATCAACAACAGGAAGAGAAAATGAAGCTTGAGGAAAGTAACAGACGAAAAGAAGCACAATTGTCCCAGCTGCAGTACAGCTGTGATCAGGTATGAGCCTTTCTGCATATCTTCAATAATTAAGCATTTCATTAATTCCTGTACTAATTTCAACATGGACGTACATCCTATAGGCTACAACAGAGCGTGACAGTCTAAGAGTGCAAGTTGGAGATTTGGAGTGGGAAATCGGAGCACTGAAGGTTATCAATTGCTCAGAATACACACAGCGGTCCAATGTAATATGTTGTGACCAATCTGTACTCTCTGTATAATAGGAGGAGAAGAAGGAAGACAAAAGGATAATAGAACAGTTGAGGATTAGGTTATCTGAGCTTACTGGTGAATATGAATGGTTTAAGAAAAGAAGTGCTTCCCTTGAGGTGTGTGAGCATGTACTCATGTTGGATATATCAGGATGTACTCATGTTGGATATATCCAGATGTACTCATGTTGGATATATCAGGATGTACTCATGTTGGATATATCCGGATGTACTCATGTTGGATATATCAGGATGTACTCATGTTGGATATATCCGGATGTACTCATGTTGGATATATCCGGATGTACTCATGTTGGATATATCCGGATGTACTTATGTTGGATATATCCGGGTGTATTCGTGTTGGATATATCCGGATGTACTCATGTTGGATATATCCGGATGTACTCGTGTTGGATATATCCAGATGTACTCATGTTGGATATATCTGGATGTACTCGTGTTGGATATATCCGGATGTACTCATGTTGGATATATCCGGATGTACACATGTTGGATATATCCGGATGTACTCGTGTTGGATATATCTGGATGTACTCATGTTGGATATATCCGGATGTACTCATGTTGGATATATCCGGATGTACTCGTGTTGGATATATCCAGATGTACTCGTGTTGGATATATCTGGATGTACTCGTGTTGGATATATCCGGATGTACTCGTGTTGGATATATCCGGATGTACTCGTGTTGGATATATCCAGATGTACTCATGTTGGATATATCCGGATGTACTCATGTTGGATATATCCAGATGGACTCATGTTGGATATATCCGGATGTACTCATGTTGGATATATCCGGATGTACTCATGTTGGATATATCTGGATGTACTCATGTTGGATATATCCGGATGTACTCATGTTGGATATATCCGGATGTACTCATGTTGGATATATCCGGATGTACTCATGTTGGATATATCCGGATGTACTCATGTTGGATATATCCGGATGTACTCATGTTGGATATATCCGGATGTACTAGTTTTGGATATATCCGGATGTACTCGTGTTGGATATATCCGGATGTAATCTTGTTGGATATATCCGGATGTACTCGTGTTGGATATATCCGGATGTACTAGTTTTGGATATATCCAGATGTACTCGTGTTGGATATATCCAGATGTACTCATGTTGGATATATCCGGATGTACTCGTGTTGGATATATCCGGATGTAATCTTGTTGGATATATATCCGGATGTACTAGTTTTGGATATATCCGGATGTACTCGTGTTGGATATATCCGGATGTACTCGTGTTGGATATATCCGGATGTACTCGTGTTGGATATATCCGGATGTACTCGTGTTGGATATATCCGGATGTACTCATGTTGGATATATCCGGATGTACTCCTGTTGGATATATCCGGATGTACACATGTTGGATATATCCAGATGTACTCATGTTGGATATATCCGGATGTACTCCTGTTGGATATATCCGGATGTACTCGTGTTGGATATATCCAGATGTACTAGTTTTGGATATATCCAGATGTGCTCGTGTTGGATATATCCGGATGTACTCGTGTTGGATATATCCAGATGTACTCGTGATGGATATATCCGGATGTACTCGTGTTGGATATATCCGGATGTACTCGTGATGGATATATCCAGATGTACTCATGTTGGATATATCCGGATGTACTCGTGTTGGATATATCCGGATGTACTCGTGTTGGATATATCCGGATGTACTCATGTTGGATATATCCGGATGTACTCATGTTGGATATATCTGGATGTACTCATGTTGGATATATCCGGATGTACACATGTTGGATATATCCGGATGTACTCATGTTGGATATATCCGGATGTACTCTTGTTGGATATATCCAGATGTACACATGTTGGATATATCCGGATGTACTCGTGTTGGATATATCCGGATGTAGTCATGTTGCATGTATCCATGGGCTAACAAAGGGGGCCCTGCATGTATTGTTTTCTCTTTCATTAAAGTGTCTGGAGCAATGTTTGTAGTGATCTGAAAAAGCAGCTGTTTGTGATGCAAAAACGCAATTCAAAAATGCTCCATACAGTTCTTTGTGATTATTGTAGTTTCAATTTTTGAATGGTTTCGCTATAGCTGAACCCTTCAAATCTTCCTTCTATTGAAAAGCTACAAGGAAGTGGCCTTAGGACGTTTTCTGCTATGAAATGCAACAAACAAGTACTTTAAGTTTTTAAGGTTGTAGGCACCCACACAGGTACAGATTTGTTGTGCCCTTGACTATGCATACGAAATGTACATTGCATTATTGCTAATTACAGTCTAGTTTATTGTGGTATTAGGTCCAACTTGAGATGTGTAAGCAAGAGAGAAAAACAGCAGAGGAGAATCTAACAACAAGTCTCAAAGAAAGACAAGATCTAACCACAAGCTTGAAATCTCATACTGTGAGTCTCTTGTGTCTTCCAGTGAATTAAAATCTATAATTGCTATTCCCTTACTCATAACATGTACATAGAACACTCTAAGGACTGGTAGAGAGGAGAGCCAACAGCTGCAGCAGCAGGTCCACCAATTAAAGGTAGAAGTGACCAGGTTAACAAAGGCTAAAAGTAATCTAGAAATAGATCTAACTGATATCAAGGAAAGAGAGAAGGATGTGAAGGTGAAGTTTTGTTCAAAAAATACAATCAAGCATTTACACTTAATTGCTTATTGTACATTATATTGTAGAAACAGTTGGAGAATAAGAAGGGTGAGCTCAATTCTGCTCAGAGTACAATATCCAAACACGAGGCAAGTTGACACACTACATGTACGTATGTATGTACTATGAGGTACCTATCCAATTTGCAATGCTTGAAGTCATGTATACTAAGTGGTGTTTATGTTTACTTACTTTCTAACTGAAGGCTGAAGTAAAAAGATTGAAAGTACAGTTGGAGGAAAAGAAGACAACAGTGACAGGATTAGAGCGCAGTGTTCAGGACTACAAAAGAAAATTACAAACTAAAGACCAAAAAGCATCAGAAAATCAGGTGAATGTGTGTGTGTATGTGTGTATGTGTGTGTGTGTGTGTGTGTGTGTGTGTGTGTGTGTGTGTGTGTGTGTGTGTGCATGCGTGCTTGCGTGTGTGAATGTTTAATTTTGTGTGTAATTTTGCGTGTCAATAGTGTGCGTGGTTTCATGTCTGTACCAGTACATGGAGTGTTTTCAATGCGCAATATCCATTTCATCACATTAGAGAGACGCTGAGGAATTGAGAACGCAGCTAAAGACCACAGAAAGAGAAGCAAATTCACTTGGTAGACAGTTAACTGAGGCTAAAACCAGGGCTAGCACAGCTGAATCGAAATGGAAACATTCAGAGGTGAGGTTTTCTGTAAATGTTTGTGTTCATTCAATTCACGAATTGATATTCTGACAGGGCCAGCTACGGACTGCCAATGCTGAGAATGCAAACTTGCAGAAATCTGAAAGTAAACTGAAAAGAGAAATAGAGTCCGTTAAGGTACCTCTCTAGTAAAGAAATCATTTCTGTTCTATTCTATTATATTCATTTGGTATGCTGGACACATGCACTTTCCTGCATAACATTTTTAACACTACAGGGAGAAAGAAATGAATATTGGCAAGAAAAGGAGAAGCTTGCAACTGAAAAAAACAAATTGGATAAGGAAGTCAAACTGGCAAATCAACAGCTGAACCTCTCGAAAGAAGTGTCAACAAAGATGACAGTGTGTGAACACGTGATGTGTACTTCCCACACTGAGTATCAATTGTAATGTTAATGCCTCCCTTTGCAGAGAGAATTGAATGACCTCAGGGCAAAGTATGAAAGCGCGAAAGAAATCAATGAGGTACTCAAGAAAAATGAAGAGGAAATCGAGCGTCTAAACCAAGAGCTCCAGCAGAGCAAGGTATGTACGTATTTTTAGTATCTTTCATTATAATTAATGCCACTACATTATGCATAACTTGTCTGTGTTCTATTATAATGTAATACCTATGTACATCCTGGTACAGGCTGGTCATAGTAAAGTAGTTACTAGTTGGGAAAATGAAAAGAAGAAGGTATCACATCTTGAAGAAGAAGTTGAAAGACTGAGAGAAGACCTCAAGAGTGAGATTGGAACTGCTAACGATAGAGAGGTTTGTGGAGTGCTTTGTACAGTAACTATAATATGTTTTTGAAATGTCTACAGTATTCAGAGAATTTAATGGTTGATGTTTTTTTGTCTTTATCTGTACTTGTTATCAATTTTACTACATCGCTTTATATATGTGTGATTATTTTAGGAAGAAGTAAATTGGTGGAAAAGGAGAATGAAAGACTTTAGTAATTGTATTCTATCAATCTCTGGAGAATCCTTGGCAGGTCTAGAAACACCACCAGCTGTAGGAGAGGAATTGTTCATGAGAATACAAGATCATGTTGCAAAACTGACTGTTAGTTCGTCTACAATGTATATGTACACGCAGATTAGCATAGTACTGAATAACAAGGTTTTGGCTATGGTGGGCCTTATTTCTGAGCCAGTCAATTTTGTCCGTATACTTGGTAACTTCGGTCAAACATTTTAAATGAATCCCTACTGATTGGGCTTATATTAAGAAAAACAATAGTGTGATACTGTATGGGGTCTTTCCATTGCTCATGGGCCAACCATGCAGGCCCCAAGTTAAAATAATATCTTTTTGGCACGAACATCTCTGAAGCCTGTTGCTCTGTTCAAATATTATGTAAAACTTACATTCAAATGAATCGACACCCTCTCCACCCTCAGAATAGTGTGGATATCAAGAAATCAAATAAAATTACAGTAGAAACTTGTGATCTGAACTGATAGCCATGCTTGCATTAATTTCTTATGTATTCTATGCATTACAGCATACACACACAGTTTGCCCTCAGCTATTTTGAAAGCACCTCTCTTTATGCCACCATTGCCACTAAGTGATCCAATGTTGTACTGGAGCAGAGGGAAGACATTGTCCAGACGAGATGATTGACCAAATTCTCAAATCTCTAACCCAAAGTACTTTTGTTGGAAAA
>OZ026553.1:5286508-5294008 GCA_964020155.1 Chondrilla cf. caribensis
GGCCGAAATCTTACACAATACCTCAGGGATCACACTCCTGTCAGTAGTGATAGCTCTTCAGATCAAATGGATGGTGCATGTGTGAGTTATGTTGTTACCTTGACTACCAATGAATAATTTATCACTTTAATGTGTTTTTGCGCATGTATATATACTTGCGTGTATGTATACATGTGTGTACAGTATTCATGACCTGTTCGGTCTCCTCCCTTCCTCTGTTCATTATGGTTGAGTCTGCTTCTAATGTAGGAAGAGAGCTTGGCTACATCTGATACTAAGAGAGAATTGGTATGATGTGTATGTGTACATATGTACATCTTTGTCTAGTATATAAGCAAACATACACATGCACGAACACACACACACACACACACACACACACACACACAACACACACACACACACACACATACACACACACACACACACACACACACACACACACACACACACACACAACACACACACACACACACACACACACACACACACACACACACACACAAACACACACACACACACACACACACACACACACACACACACACACATCACCACCAGCAGCACGTGCACATAATGAGAACTATTCATTCCTTTGTTTGCTGTTATTGGGCCCAGCATTTGATAATCTCCCACAAACAAAAGTTCATTGAAGAACTGAAAGCTGAAAAAGAAGACCTCCTTACAAAAGTCGAAGACTTGAAGGTACAACACCATCCACCTGTGGTATAGGTTGTGGTGTGACCTACAGTTTTCTCTGATAACAGAGAGAGCTACGTTTGAAGGAATCTCTCCAGTGTGTTTCTCCATTGACCAAAGCGAGACAGCTACAGGTAGGTACAGCTGGTCCATGTTGCACTAAAGTATATGTACATACATACATGTACGTACATACATACAGAATACATTGTGAATATAATGTACATGAGTAGTTGATCTTGAAATCACTTGGTAGTTAAGCTGTACATAAGATAGGAGTGTACACAGTTGAGTATCAGTGTTATTATGTGTCATATGGAGACTGGTGAGGCCGTGGTGACTGGCCATAAAACTTTCATAGTTGGTCACCACAAGATCAGAAGCACCTCGCATAGGGGTGTACATGTATGAATATTGGTGTTGTTAGTTGTTGACAGCTGTTTTGATTAGGTTTGGTAGTTGGTAGACTTGGTTAGGTTGATCTGTTGTGTTCCCATTACAGAGAGAATGGGAACAGGAGAAGAGAGATTTGATGGTTGAACTTAACACCTGGATACAGGCATATGTGAGTTGATGTACGTATGTACATGTGGTGTATTGGAGGTGTATACTGTACACTGTGCTTTGTGACTAGGACTGTAGCTTGGCTGGTGAATAACAAAACATGCTAACACATGCACACCCACATGTACACCACACACACACACACACACACACACACACACACACACACACACACCAGTGATGATTCATAGTTTATAATATCTCTTCTCCACCCATAGTTCCTGGTTCAGTGTTATCCATTTTTCATCCACAACTTCCACTTGAGAGGATTGCACTGTTTGGCTCCAAATGTACAGCAACTCACTTCATCTGAACCTGTGTTGTCTGGTGTCGAGGTCCTACATCCTCAGAGTATTGAGGGTGTTTTCAAAACACAACGCCTTTCTCTAACCAAGCTATTTGAAGCCGTGGTACAAGCAATGACTGCTGGTCACAGCCTGTCCTTGTCCGTCACCTTCTTCCACTTTGCCGGGAGTGTCACCCTCTACCGCTTCCACATCGTAGTGGACCCCAAGGTGCTTGTGCATGACAATCCAATCCATCGCTGTTCCGATGAGGGTGGCACGATACCGCGAGCATTCTTCACCTACGCTTCAGTGGAGCTCAAGGACGGAGTCACACCTCCTCAAATCAAGCATACTTCTAAAGGAGCCTACTACCTCACCTGGATGGGGGGACAGGTTGATCTGATGACCAAATCCCTTGGCCTACGTGAACAAGAAGAGGTGGGGGCAATCAAGTTGATAACTGACCACTTGGATGGCAGAATAGCCCGTCACCTTGACAACTGTTACGCCTCCTTCGCCAAACCAAAGGCAGTCCCGTTTGTACCCAACTGCCACGTCAAGGAACTTCAGACTACAAAAACTTAAAATTACAGTATTGGTTTTGTAGTACTTTTAATACATAGATAACCACATATGTACTTATTGTATGAGCATCGATAGTAATAATTATTGTAGTATGCTATTATGTACGTATGTATAATGCTAATATACAAACATATAATTATGTGTACATACTGTATTGTATGTATACCTAGCTATTGTCTCTTGTAAATTTTAATCATAATAATAATCAAAGCTATACATGTGCATGTACGTATAATAATTTTATATGTATGATAATAATGTTATTATACTAGCTATAGTCCTAGTGCATATGTATGTAGCATGAAAAGGATCAATACATGTACCTTACACTAGTACTCTTGCACTATAGGTCGTACATTAATATGGGACGCTACCTGTTGTGACACCTTCGCTGCCTCCAATGTGGGCTTGGCATCTAAAGAAGCTGGTACAGCAGCCGAAGTTGCAGAAAGACGAAAAAAAATAAAATATGAAGCTTTATCTCAATTACATCATTTTGTCCAGGTGGCCATTGAAACAACTGGAGTTTTCGGACCTGAGGCTAGAGAATTTATAAAGGAGGTGGCTAAACGTGTTAAGTCAGTGACGAAGGAGGAGAAAGCCCATTCCTATCTACTCCAACAAATTTCTGTAGCTGTCCAACGGGGTAATGCCGCTGCCATATTAGGAACCTCTCCCCACATTGGAGAGGACCCGTAACTATTATTATTATTATTATTATTATGTATATTATATTATACATACACATATGTTTTCATAATATTATTATACATTATCATATTATCATCTACATAATATGCATGTTTAGGTATCACAACTTTCACATGATCAATTATATTATCGTCATTGTAACTTATCATTTCAATTGTTTGATATATACAAATATTATAATGTATGTTAATTTTGTGACTATAATTTGTACCTCTTATCATAATGTAATGCACACAAGTATTATGTAGTTTTATAGAGTTATGCATGCGTATTATGGTAATATATATATATATATATATATATATATATATAGCTTTATACAATGCAACACACAACATTGTACATCTGTACATGTTATATTATATTTGTATAATCTCTGCTTCTGTTCCTATCTCTATGCCTATCCCCTCAGTCTCCTCTGTTCCTGTCTTTTCTGGAGTCATGTGCAATCTTGGTCGTAACACTCACCTTGTCTATCGCGATCACATTCGAACACTGTTGCTACCTTATTATACGTATATACACCCACGCAGGGCCCATAAATTTAAGTTGAAAACTACAATTCATGGATCAATTGGAAATAATCAACTTAAACATAGTAAAAAATATACAAATGGAAGCAATCATGTCCTATATAAGGAGTGCTAGCTAAAGTGCTGCAGCCCCCACCAGGCATGAGATAGCATAACATGCCATGTGCTTGGACTAAGCAAAATAGAGAGCAAGGATAAAAGGTACAATTGTGGACACAATTAACAATAGGATGAAGGACAGAGCCTTATGATGATATTGTTTGTGTGATTAGACTGTTCGGTAACTTGGCCACCTGGCTGCTGCAGTGGTGGGTCCTCTGCCTCCATTGAAGTAATCTTCTTGTCAGGTCTAGTACAGTGTTCTTCATCCATTGACTCACTCCTCTTAGAGCCTTCCAGCTAGTGTTGTCAGGTTTTACAACAGGTGTAGACTGTAAAGGACAATAAACATTGCTTAACATTTAGCACCTTATTTGGATGTGTAGTACACAAACAAAGTACAACACATAACACACACACACACACACACACACACACACACACACACACACACACACACACACACACACACACACACACACACACACACACCATAGATAATACAAACCGCACCGCACACACACACACAACAAATTACAGCACTATAAAAATATAATGATGCTTACTAATGATTAATTGTCACTTATAGACTATTACCGGTAGTAGTTCATGATAATAGGTATCATAAGTCCACACAAAGCAAACTGTAGCATGTAACTTGACATCAACATAGCTGACACGACAGAAATGCTGCAGCTGAGGATCTACCTTCTTCTGAATTCTTCTGTTCAGACTCCTCACCAATGATCGCACATTCACTGTTTGCTGTAGCATACGACTTCTTGGGAATGTTCGACCATAAGTTTAAAGTATCAATCAATATTTGGGTAGAGTTACTAGACTCCCATATCCATTCTCCAGCCACTCGTGTTCACGTACCCGAGGTCGAAAGATTGGCGATCCTCATGGGCTGGCCCACTACCTCTAAGTCTTGGTGAGTGAGTGAGTGAAACCCTACAAGTTTTGTAATTAAGAGCGTGGTTGAACAATGGCTACTGTCGATCAACAAGAGTTGAAACCAATGTCAGAAAACAGACGAAAGAGCCTTACTGCTCTACTACCAGAGTTCCAGACAAAGTTAATTTTGGGTAACATAAAGTCTGGCCTTCATACGGACGCTGGCGGAGTTCACGGCTGTTTCAATTCTATACTCGGGCGGAAACTTAGTTGCCAAATCCTTTGGAATGGGAAATATGAATTGGAAACTTTGGACGGACGAAAATTTGCAGGACTACATTTCGAAGGCTATTATATAGCTCCTTCTCACCCATCTGATGTTTTAAGGGTTGAAGAACAATGGTGAGTAATATTTTCGACATTTGAGTGCCAAAATGGACTGCTTGTGTTCGCCGTTATCTACCAAAAACACTTTTCAATAAATAGACTTTCGAAGGCTCTTCCATCTTCCTCCGGGTTTTCCTTGCATATTGGCATAGGGTACTTTGTAGGGCATGCTTCGAGCATCATTATGGTATATGACGCACTCGTGAGCGTTTTTTTTTGAATGGCAATCCAGTCGATTGAAACTTGATAATGGAAATTTACATGATAATGTGTATATAGTGCGATATTTCCATTAGATATAACTCAATGCTGTGTACATACTGTAATATTATACCTGTGTATATGTATGTTATGCATGTTATTATTACTAATCCTTGGGATCTTTACTTAACGTTTTACTTCACTGTAGGGACATGTGTTTGTACACGGGACTACTTTGTAGTAAATGCATGGAGAATTAGAAAGTATGTATTATGTATGCATGGAATGTTTCACAGATTGAGAAAAGTTTATATTTTATTTGAATGGTACATTTTGCAGTACATGCTTCTTTGATTATTTTGGTATGTGCGTATCACACTCAATGTTTTAATGGTAATCTACCCAATACTATAGATTAATGGAATTAAGTACAATTCACCATGATTATATGATGACTACACTGATACTGTTGTATACAATCGTCCAAGACTAAATCTACTGTGAATTAAACTATATCTATAGATCTAGAGATGTTTGATCTATAATTTTAATATACTCTCTTCTACTATTAGACTAAGGAAGATGGACTTAAGCGCCTTCGAAAGACTGTTAATTGAGAAGTGTTTTCGGTCCTTTATTTAACTGGATTGTTGTAATAATTATTATATACACATAAAACTCATACAATTTTAATAAATTTAACCTTGTAACTCAGTCATGTGATCATGTATCTGACTGTGTGTCCTACACATTGTCAATATGAGTGTAAGAAAGTTGTACCAGTTCCAAACACGCCCCTACAGTGAAATGGAGGAAAATATATACTAAGTAAAGATTTCAAGAATTAGTATTATATTACATGCATAACATGCATATATATACACAGGTATAATATTACAGTATGTACACAGCATTGAGTTATATCTAATGGAAATATCGCACTATAATATTATCATGTAAATTTCCATTATCAAGTTTCAATCGACTGGATTGCCATTCAAAAAAAACGCTCACGAGTGCGTCATATACCATAATGATGCTCGAAGCATGCCCTACAAAGTACCCTATGCCAATATGCAAGGAAAACCCGGAGGAAGATGGAAGAGCCTTCGAAATTCTATTTATTGAAAAGTGTTTTCGGTAGATAACGGCGTACACAAGCAGTCCATTTTGGCACTCAAATGTCGAAAATATTACTCACCATTGCTCTTCAACCCTTAAAACATCAGATGGGTGAGAAGGAGCTATATAATAGCCTTCGAAATGTAGTACGGCAAATGTTCGTCCGTCCGAAGTTTCCAATTCATATTTCCCATTCCAAAGGATTTGGCAACTAAGTTTCCGCCTCGAAACAGCCGTGAGTTCTCAACGATCTTGAAATGGACGAAGTATTTAGGTGTGGGCGGTCACCAGCTAATCAAGTTGCAGAACTGATCCGCATCCTCAGAGGAAAAAGTAATGCCGATTTCGAAGTCTTTTGTCGTGTTTTAATCAATAATGGCTATGCTTGTTGGGCACGAAAACTCAAGGAACAGGCTGGACTGGATTACGAATCACTTCCAGGTACGTACGTAGTGCTATACAATCATATTGTAGCGTCATATACGTATATCACATGATAAGTTGACTATTATGTTTTAATTCAGATCAAATTGTAAATACCATATAATATCATTAGATTTAGGTTGCCAGAAATGCACGTTGAATAAAATTGACGAACGACAGCCTTACCACATGCAACATTGAATTACTTTTCAGATTTGTTGTCCAGACTGCCAAGTGAAACACAAGAAGCACTTCAGCGGAAGCGAGAGGCCTTTCAAGTTGGATTTAAGAGCCTTAAGAGTTGATTCAACCCTTCAATGGGTAAAATTCGCACAACAGTCCTGAATCTCACCCGGGTTGATTTTACACAATGTGTTACGATGTTCAATGATGAACTAAGGTATTTGAATAAGCATTTGAATGAAAGCCAAATGGAATCAGCTGATAATCTTCTAAAAGCCTTGTCCCAAGAGAGGTGGTATTCTGCCTTTAATTTGAAAGTATTAGATATTTTAGTTGAATGTATTCCAAAGTCCACTGGTTGCCAGGAGGACCTCACCCAAATGCTCGACAACTATCGGAGTGAATACCTGACACCGCTCATGAATACCACGATGTCAGATTTGGTTGAAATCTCAAGCATCGCTCCTCTTCGCAGTGAAGGCCTCAATCTGGCCTTGATATGCAAGCAGCCTCCAACGGTGTGTGTCATAGAAGAAGCGAAAGAATACCTGATGGGGATGGGTCTGAAGGTAGAAGGGCTGAAGTTCGACTGGGGGTGCTTCATCATCTACTTCGCTATCATCCATCCCTTGGATTGCCCTGACGATCTTGCCAACACCTTCTCCTCAGGGCATCATCGCCACCAGTTGAGGCAGTTTGGTATTCACCGTGTACTTCTTCTTGGTCATTGGACAGTAGAAATGAGCGATGGAGCTGTGTCTCGTTGTGATGAAGTGAGTCAAGTTGTGTTATCAGTATCTCCTGATTGC
>OZ026553.1:5301508-5304008 GCA_964020155.1 Chondrilla cf. caribensis
AAACAACAGAGAAATTGGGTTTGAAATGTGATTTGGATGGCTTTCAAGTCTTTGATGTTTGTGATGTACAACATCTCAGCGACCAGTTTAAGCTTCCTGTTGCAGTAAAGAAATTCGTTAAATCTATTCAACACCTTGCTCCTGGACCAAGTTTTGTATGCAGCCTGCCATTTATTGTTTATGCACGGAATGTATACTTTCTTAACCTATTATTGGCCAGTTCACCTTTCTTGGTTGTAGCAGATCCTAGTAACATGCTCCAAATGAAGCCTTCTCTGGTCTGTGTACTGGCAAAGGCAACTCTTACAGGAGATTTTGAAAAGGAATTTATAACATGCCATAAGGAATGGAAGAACAAAAGCAGTGGTGTTATCTTTCACCCAACTTGGGGTGGACATGAACCAGAGGAGACCTTAACCTCTTCCACAGTTGACCTTCCTGACAAGTTGGAGCCATTATTGGTGGAACTCAACCTGAGGTTAGCTAGAAAACTTCATAAACTCAAGCCGGAGCTTGCAGGATCACTTTGTACAGGTATGCTATGTTAAATAGTGTGACCACATCTACACATACAGTTGCACATACACACAATGTAATATTCAATTTATTACACGTACAGTCGAAACTTGTTATAACGAGATCACTTTTAATGAATTTTGTTTTATGGTGAATTACATCCCAAGTCCCAGCCAAGCGCCTATACTGAAGTATGGGACTTCCTTCGCTTATAACGAAAACGCATACAGTGAATTTCCGTGTATAGCAAGTCATGGATCCTCAAAGTAAGCGATTTCGAACAGCGAAACACTTGTATGCCGGATGTTGAGGAGGCGTTTTTCAGTTGGTTCAAGGTAGTGCGCGACTAAAATATTCCTGTTTCCGGACCTTATTGACTACAAAAGCGTAACACTGTACTCTTGCATTACTGTACATTATGCTAGCACCTTGGGTTTTTGCTTGTATTTCAATGTACTAATGTATGCACTATTTAATATTCCTTACTTTGAAATGGATATAGTGAATTTTGCATGCAACGGATTTTTATTTGTATTATTTTCATTTCGACTTCTGGTATGTAACAATCATCCGATATGTAATAGTTGTACCACCTTTCAGCAGGGTACATGGGAAATAGACAGATTGATAGTCCACGAGGGCTAACAACTAACTTGTATCCCAGCAACTGTAAGAATAGGCTCGAGTTTGTTTACGCATTGGTATCGATATCGCTTGAACGGATCGGAGAAGACGAATGCCGCGCGAGTATATTTCAAACGAGTGTGTAGATTGGCGGCTATATACGTTGGAGAAGTATAAAGAGGAAGAAGAGGAGTTTCAGAAGTTTTAGAAGAAAACGAGCCACCACAGACCTCTGCTGTTCTACCTACGGCCGGATGTCAGCATCTGAGCGAAGCTAACGGAAGAATGCGCTTGTTTTCTAGAAGAATCGGAGAAGAAAAAGAGCCAATTTGCCGACCTGCCATCAAAAGAGAACTTCGCAGTTTCGAAGAAGTCATTTGTACCAAGAAAGCACGACGAAGAATAAAGAAATGGACAGTGAAGAATTTTAGCGAGTGTATTGCTGCGTACTTGCTCTGCCGTACCTTGTTGCGTTGCCATGACAATAATGAAGTGTTAATTAATTAATGCGCTGTTTTAGGAAGTATCGAATTAAGCCTGTGAATAGGTGTCTATAGAGTCTGATAGACCCCAGCTGTGTGTCTATAGGATATAGACACACAGCGGCGCCTTTGATCTCGCCTCGCACTGGGATACAAAAAATATTATTATATATATAATGTGTTCCTATGTGTAACCGCAACAATGAATTTATATTATAATTTATATTGCGCAAAATAAAGATGGCCGATTTCAAATGCTGACAATTAAAAATTGGGCTAGAATTTGTGCGCTGAAGCTCCACTAAATGTAATAACTTCAGCAAAGGCTTTTCTGAACCTAAGAAAGATGTCCACGTAATTTGAGTGCAGGGGGCGGCAGCCCCACAAGTTATTGATCTCGAATTACTTGTTTAATCCGGCCCGAGAGATTCCTTATGACAAGATTCGACTGTATCAATATCATTTTTATAGCATCATGCATTCGTACATGCATCACAATTTGTGTTGCTATTTACTGTACATGTACTATATAGAGTTCCCTCTCTATCCTAGCACAATTGCAAGTACAGGAAAGTACAAAATGATCTATTCTATATTATAGATAATTAACCAGACAGACTAATATAGTGTATAATACATTATTGTAAGTATAATAACGTGATTTGTAATAATGTATTTGACTATATATATTCATATTATGCTTATGTAGCTTACTTCATTAATTATAAAGGTATTGAGCATGTAAATCATGCATATGTATTGTTATAATTAATTCATTGCGTACATCTACAATGTATGCAATTGCAATACTCTATAGCTATAGCTACAGAGGCTCCTTGGGTTGTGATGCAACTCTACTACTTTGTATATATGCTCTT
>OZ026553.1:5309008-5459008 GCA_964020155.1 Chondrilla cf. caribensis
ATGAAAGAACAATACCTATGTATGTTTGTATAATATAATAATGCATAGTATGTAGATGTATGACCTCCATGTGGATCTGAGCATGCTCAGACAGTAAAGGTATGGATCTATTAATAGCTGCTGAGTCATATCTATTTGTGGTACAGATGGGCTGAACTGGGTGACCTTGTGACCTTCATATATAACCTCACTGTTTACATGACTTTGTCCTGTTTACACAACCCCCAACAAGCATGAAGAATAATGAGTTTGTTATTGTTTAGGAATGTAGCATGTACAGTAGGTATGTTCTAAACATGTGTATACACTGCAATACATAATATTTCTGCACAATGACATCATATACAACATAATATATTTAATCATAACACTGTTCAGTTACTGGGCTTGCTTTCTTCCCTCTTTTACTCAGGTTTCTCCCAAACTATATCCATCAATGGTTGAAATTATGTTTCAATAGGTCAGTACATTTGTATGTACCTATCTACACAGTACATACGTAGCTCCATGCCATACATTGTATTTGTGTGTTTGGATGTGGAGGGAGTGGGGAAATTGATGCCTGTAGGCTATGTTTGCTGGTTCGTAGCATACTGACGCTATACACACTGATACTGTCCCTAGGAAAGTATCTTATGTCTCATGCTGATGCATTACCCTATGCTCGGCTGTTATTTGCTTTTAGTGTTGCTACAATAGTCTGAACACACGATTCATTGTGATACGTGTATATATAACCCAGGATATGATGTCATATATTGTGCTTCATATCCGGATACAGAGAATTTCCATAATGGGTGTCCAATTAAACAAGTCATTCTCCACCTCACAGACTTAGCTTGTAAGTACTTGCATGCATGTACTTTGTATTCTCTATATATGAAAATGTAGGTATATACGGATATGGAACCTTATAGTGTATTTGTGTGTGTGTGTGTGTGTGTGTGTGTGTGTGTGTGTGTGTGTGTGTGTGTGTGTGTGTGTGTGTGTGTGTGTGTGTGTGTGCGCATGTGTGTGTGTGTGTGTGTGTGTGTGTGGTGTTCATGTGTGTGCAAGCAGTAGTCTAAGAGCAAATGTACACAATTACAACCAGGTGCATGTACTAGTATGTTGACACAATACAAGGAACGAACACTTCATTGATATTATTATATTATTAACTAGTGAAGGAAATTACTATGATCTGGAGGGAGTTTGAAAATACTTGGTAATTTAAATGCTAACCAAGAAAACACAATGACAGCCATAATGAGTATTATGTATAATATGCAGGTTTTAATTTGAGAACTGTATGAGGGTTGCTGTTCAGGTTGAGGGTCACTTGGAATGTTGTTACTGGTCTCTTCAGTTCCTTGTTCATTTCGTTCACCATTTCCAAGTACATGAGCTTCAATAATTTTACTGTAGTATTGATCGTCCTGGTATTTCTCATCATAGCATGGCATGCTAATTAACTGTTTGTGTATCCACTCAACATCTTTGCGCTTTTGAGGATCATCATCTAGGCATGTTCTGAGTAGGTGTTCAAAGTATTCTTTTCCTGTGTCTCCTAGCATTTCTTTCATATGGTGCTCTCGTCTCTCAAACTCAGTCCTGGTAAAATCTACATTGCGTCCAGGCCCTTTGAATTTGTCTTTATTTTTAGGTCTTGGCCATTTGTGTACAAGCACAAACAGCATTAGACAACCAAAAGAGAATACGTCAGTAGTGAAGCCACTTGGTGTATAATACCGGTCCTCCCCCAGTGCTTCGGGAGGCATGAAGTCTATTGTGCCACTCTGTTTCGTGTAGTTAACTCCAGCACTGTCTAGTCCAACATAAAATCTAGCAGTACCAAAATCTGTTACTTTAGCTCGCAAGGAACGAGTTAATAACACGTTTTTGGGAGTTAAATCTCGATGTGCCATTTGAATGGAATGCATATACCTGCATGGCAGTTGGATGAGACGATTACAATGCAATCACTTACCGCTTGTGAACAAACAACACTATATGACGACAAATAAGGATCGTTACGTATTGTAAAATGCTAATTTACCTGAGGGCTAAGGCCACATCCACGAGAATACTGCATTTGAAGCCAAGTAAGTTCTCGTCGGGCGATTTCGGAAATCTATCCTCCACAAACTCGTGAAGATTATAGGGAAGGTGCTCCAGTAAAATACACTTGCGCGTTTCCACTGCATCGCTTGCGTCCGAATCTTTGCAAAGGCCGTAGAATTGCACAATATTCGGGTGTCGAAGCCTGAACCACTTTTCGGCTTCAGTAGAAAGGAGTTTATTGTATTTAGTCAAACTTTTAGCTATTTTATCCTTGAAGACCTTCACTGCACAAGGAGCACTATTCCAGGAACCTTCGTACACGTCCGAATAGGAGCCGCTACCGAGAGATTTATCCTTGTACGTTTGAACCCCTTTAACAACTTCTAAATCATGTTCATCAGCCATGTTCACGAAGAGCGATCTACAGTAGGCCTATAGTAGCGCTGACCTTACGTATAGTAGAGGTTACCTTCAAAGAGCCACGCCTTTGAAACGTCCACCTACCCCATATGCTTTTATAGATTATAATAACAGCAATAATATCTATTTTAGGCATTAGAACGTACACTGCGTCAGGGACTGCAGTTTCTTAATTCTTTTTGTGAGGAAGTTTGTGGTACTTCTAGTTATGGCCGGGTATTTTAAAGTGAGTGCGTTTAGCCTATTTTCTATTATTTGTGTCCGGGGGAGGGGGACGGGGCATAATAACGTATAATATGTACAGATTCTCTCTGTTTAGGGCCAAATATTATTCCTCGACTCGAATAATGATCGTTTTGTCTCTTTTTAGTCACTGTCTATAAGAGTCGAATCTTTCGAACACCTAGTATTGGCTATTTCTCGATAACTATAAAACCTACCGACTCCCAATAAACTTTGTTTTATAGGCCATTACATGTAGTAGCTCTACACGCAGTAAGATCCTCGTAGCTTTATCGCATCGCTCTGCTAGCGAAGGCGTCCGAAAATAATCGATATTCAGACAGAGGGATAAGCTTATGGACAGACTTCAGTGAAGAAGCGATGATGTACCGGAGAAACATCGGAAGCAATTGCTCTTCACGTCTACTTCAAATGTGAAAGATAGAGGTGGATGAATATTACGTTGAGGAAATCCAAACATGTCTAACCCTCTGTAAAAAACAAATGTCGGACGAGTAATGTCGGGTATTACGGGACACCTAAGGAAATGTCCTTCAATTTAATCGAATACAACGCCTCATCGGAAACTTACTAGCTAAGATGCATATAGTGGATGTCCTCTATCCACAGAAGTAGCTAACTAGACGTCAGTCCGATTCTGCGTTGAGAAGTTACAAAGTGTTTTGTGGAGACCGTCGAGTCGGCCATTTCTAGCTGGACACGTCGGCAGTTATGTGGAGACTATGGTGGCCCACAAGGACACTTACCACCACGGCCGAATCGCCCGATTCGATCTCTTCGGTCGATTCGATGATATCTTCGGAAGAATCGTCAATCGTGATCGTATTCTACAGTTGACCCGAATCGGCAATGCCATATTCTGGTCACCTGCATAACACGTGACTGTATCGACTGGAACTGCAAACAGATACTCTACCCACAAAGACCGCATATTCGTGCATTTCATTTCCCTTCAATTGATGACCTTAAAGGCCCGTTGGCGTTTATTCAGCTAGAAGTCCAAATGTATGACATTGTAGTGATGATACCGTGTTCGTGTAATTAATTCGATACAATCAATCAATCAATCAATTAATCAATCATTATTTATGTGCCACGTGCATAACATAACACTAGGACAGACAGTCCTATGAGGCACACATCATAGTATATCAACGAAGAAAAATTAGATCAACACATAACATTATAAGTCATTATTCAGGCTGGAATCAGTTAAAACGTGCAATCCACATCTTTGAGATGATCTTGAGAATTGGAAGATGCCTACATCCTTCGTCTAAAATGAAAAATAACTTTTCATCATTGGTCAATAATTCAAAATTTGGATATACCCTTGTCAGTGACTTAAATAGGTCTACCCGTTCGTCTTTCCATCTCTCGCACTCCAGCAGCCAATGTTGTACATCTTCCACCTTCCCTGTATCACATTCCCCACATGTTCTCTTCTCTCTCCATATATGGTAGAAGATAGTGTAATGAATATGTATAAGTGTGACCTGCACAGTGTGTCAGCATCCTGACATGGCTTATCAATTTCTTCTATGTATCCATTAATATTAATGTTGGTCAGTGTGAACTTTTATATTGAACTCTATTTATAACAACAGTATATTTTTAATCAGTGTCGATGACTCCTGCTGCTGGATCGAAAGTATGACAACTATCTTAAAGTTTGTACAGATACACAAACGTCAATCCTACCTGGACCTACCCTGTCTGCCATTCGGCTTATCCAGGCTATTTATAGATGAGGCCTTATTACTATATTAATTAGTTTAGTTATAGCATATCAAATTTAACATCAAAGTCCACAATTTAGGAGCTAGAAGACCCCTTTTCTTGGACCAGCATATGAGTTTGGGTGGAATAGCAGGTTCCAGAGCCAGTGTAGAGTACCTGGTAGCAGTTCCAGTCGATACAGTCATGTGATATGCAAGAGACCAGAATATGTCATTGGCGATTCATCCGAAGATGTTAGGGAATCAACTGAAGCGATCGAATCGGGTGATTTGGCTGTGGTGAAAAGTGTTCTTATGGGCCACCATAGGAGACCGTCGAGTCGCCAATTTTTAGCTGGACACGTCAGCAACTTCGGGACAGTAAGTTATACATAGGTAGTTATGGGACAGTCTCAAAACAAGAACTGAAAAAGTCCTATTTCAAAAATCCTTTCTACCTGAGATGAAGGTGCTAGTCTTCTATATAGCCATCATGTTCCAAAAGTAATCCGTCTCTTTGTTGTGGAGTTACGATGAATTGAGTATAGAGACGCCCAAGGCCGCAATTACTGGACGCGCATGCTATTTCTCGACAATGTATTAAAACCCCATAAACTATAGGTTTGTTTGGACTTTTATAAATATTCAAGTCTTTGTTTAATTCCAAATGTCTCATGCTATAATTGTTTTTGATCGAATCAATGCACCAATTTTTCTATAAACAACAACTATATTATTATTATTAGATATTACAGTGCTTTGGTAGGGTTTCCCCAAAATAGCACTACACATAAGTAATTGTACATACCCAGATAACCTCTCAGACAAAAAATAAAATTAAATAACGAAGACAAACTCCAAGGGAGGGACAGAAGAAAATAACAGGTACATCAAAATCTACAATTAAATGTCAGCTAAACTACCAAATCTTCATGCAATCTCCACACAGCAACCACTCACTTGATCACTTTATTATCCTTGATTGAATTCAACACTTCGATAACAAAGTTTTCATTTGTGACATCCTTTAGGGTAGTTCTCAAATCCATTCTCTCCCCATCCAATGCCTCACTCACTGAGGAAGTGACTAACGTCTCCTATTGCCTTGTGCATGGCATAATGAACACAACCTTTCCCCTCTCTCCTTCTTTTGCGATCTTCCTGTCTCCACCTCTAACTTGGTGCAACTACTTCTAAATTCTGCCATCAATTACCTTTGGTTTTTATTTACAATATTAACAACTCCTCAATCCTGCCATTCCTTATTAACCAAATCACCACACACCCCAGCCCAATACTGTAATTTAGATGACCTATTGCACCCTTCTACCCATTCCAATCTAAGCTTTCTTCATATACTATCATTAACATCTGCCTATCTGATGACCCCCTAAAGAATTCCCCACATCCTCTTCCCAATTTCTCTCACCCCAACATCTGGGTCACTTTTCTAATTCCGTCCTCCCGATCATTCCTACCTTTTGCCCATACCAAAATCTTGGAGACTTTTCCCCTTAATCTATACACTTTCACCCAATATCTAATTGCCCGTCTTCTAGCCTCCCACCTCAAGGGGGTCAGGCCTGCCTCCAACTCAAGCCCAAGTAAAGGGAAACGGGAATGAACTCCTAAAAACTTCTTATTGCAGCCCTCTGCACTCTCTCCAATTTTGCATCGTTGCCACTCAAAACTCCCCATATTTCACAACCATATAATAGCGTGCTTCTTACCATTGAGACGTACAACTTTGAAAAGGTGCCCATCCTACATACTCCAGACTCCTTACCAGCCTCATGACCCCATATAAAGCTTTTCTACCGTTATCCATTAAAGCCTCTTTCATCTTCTCGCTATTCAAAAACTCATTCAATACGATACCCAAATATTTATACTCCAATACCATACTCAAAATCTCTTCCCCAATCCTCAATTCCACACTAGATCTTCTTACGCTTTCCTTCTGAAAAAGTAAAAAAAAACTATGAAACTATTTTATTGTTTGCCCATATGTTATTCTTGTCTTTTACTATATCTTGTAATCCCTTATGGCTACTATGAAGTTGTAGGGAAGGTGGAAATGGATTTTTAAACTCCATGCATTCACCTAATTGTTAGCAGCACATGTATTGTTTGCTCCAAGCAGTGTCCGATAACTACCTAACGTGTGTTCAGAAACTGCCTCCTTAGTATGTTGGAAACATGGCATGTTTGTCATCCACATGACAACATTGCCAGACCATCATGTTTCTACAACATTGATCACATGTTAAGCTTCAAAATATGCATTTTGATGATATAAGTAGAAGAATTATTCCATGAGTGGATTGACTATACAGGTAATTCTTAGCAGTAATACCAAAATAATGGTGGGAAGTTTGAATTGCCCTTCATGCATTTGATTTTTTGGATGTTCTGATAGAGCTAAAATAAGTGGACTTTGCTGCAGCTAAGAGCAAAATAATTTTTATTTTATTTTAAACAATTCGAAATTTGATTGAATCATGATGTAGAAAAATGGCCGCGTTAACGATTAGCTCAAATTTAGATGTGATTTAAAGGTTATCTTGCCCTGTCTGCTTTTGTTCAGTCGCTGTCACTTCAGCAGGATTGATCAGGCAGCACGGACCAGTACGAGCGCGTTGCCCGGGATCTCGTCAACCGCCTGTCAATCCCGTTTCGGGCCCATCTTCATCCACGACATCCATCGCTCCGGGGGTGGAAGTTCCATCCACAGTGCCCTCCACAACCACGCAGCCTACCCCCACAGTTGCCACCTTTTCCAGACCAACTGCAAAGATCCTGAGGAGGATTCCTAGGGCCTCGAGGCTTCCAGCGGGGAAGAAGTTAGCTACCATTCTCGAGTCCGCTGTCGCCAGGAATGATCACCCTTCATGGGAGCGCCTGTTCTATTTCAGTTCTCGATGTCTGAGGTTGCCACAGAGAGGAACTCAAGGGGGTTCTTTAGCTACACTCGTAAATAGGCAGATTCAGGCGGAGGCAGATTTACCAGATGCCACAACCAATCCCCATCACAAGAGAGGCCAGAACTTGTCCAGGGACCCCCTCAGGTCTTTAGCAGGTCGAGTCTCAGCTAAACTGGAGGAGGGGGATTTCAAGGGAGCCATCAGAATTGCTTGCTCAGAGGAGACATTGGCCCCTCCAGATGACACCACTTTTGTTGCCCTCCAGGACAAACATCCCCTGCCATACACCAACACAGCCATTCCCTCTTTGAAGGAGGATTTTAGGTCAGATTCTGTCTCAGTGACAGCTAAGGACATCCTAAAGGCCATTCGTTCCTTCCCAAATGGCTCTGCTGGAGGCCCCGACGGCCTTAAGCCTCAACACCTGAAGGACATGATCGGTCCCTCTGCCAACAGTTGCAGCCTCCTCTCTGCCCTCAGCCGTTTTGTAGAGATGGTGCTGGAGGGCAGAACTCCTGCCTCTTGGAGGCCTTTCTTTTTTGGAGCTAACCTCACAGAAGAAGACCGGGGATATCAGACCAATTGCTGTTGGCTGCACTCTGCGTTGCCTAGCGGCCAAGGTGATAGGAAGTGATTTGATGGAAGAGATGGGGGAGCTCCTGGCTCCTTGGCAATTGGGATACGGCGTTAGGAGAGGATCTGAGGCAGCAGTACATGCCGCAAGGCTCTATCTGCATGATCTTGACACTTCCAAGGCCCTCCTCAAGCTAGATTTCAAGAATGCTTTGAACTCCATTCAGAGGGACCGGATGTTGAGCGCGGTGCTGGACCTTGCCCCCAGACTGTTCCGCTTTGCCCACTCTGCCTACTCCACTCCATCTATATTGTTTTGGGAAGACAAAACCATTCAGTCAGCAGAGGGGGTGCAGCAGGGCGATCCTTTGGGACCTTTGTTATTTTGTCTTACAATTCATCAATTGCGGCCCCAACTGATTTCAGAGTTTCAAATGTTTTATCTGGATGATGGCACCCTTGGGGGCAGTATGGAGGACCTCAGACATGATTTAGAGGAGGTGGAGAGAGTAGGTGCGGAGATTGGGCTGCAATTGAATGAAGGGAAGACTGAGATCATTTGTCTTAATCGTGACACAAAAGAATCTCTGTTGCTCTCCCTGCTAGGGGCTCTGTTTGTGGAACCCCAAGAGGCCACCCTTTTGGGATCCCCCATTGGCGAGGTCTCTGCTATTTCCAGCACTCTCAAGGAAAAGACCAATGCCTTGAAGATCATGGGAGACAGGCTCACATATCTATCCACCCACGATGCCATCCTCCTTCTGAAGCATTCTTTTGCCCTTCCAAAGATGCTGCATTGCCTTAGGACAGCACCTTACTTTCTGTCACCAGGTCTCCAAGAATATGATGGTCTCCTAAAGTTCATTGTAAGTGAGATTACTAACATTCATTTCCCTGAAGATAGTCCTAGCTGGAGCCAGGCCACACTTCCAGTGAGGTCAGGAGGGCTCGGCATTAGAAGCGCAGCACAAGTTGCACCATCTGCCTTTTTGTCTTCAATGGCTGCCTCCACTGACCTTGTGCGCTGTATTGTACCACCTCATCTTCGGGATGCTTCCCTCCCCAACCGTGATGAAGCTATGTCTCTGTGGTCAAAGGGTCACAGCCATCCACCTCCCGAAGGAGAAGCCCAGCATCAGAAGTCTTGGGACAGCATCATAGTGGCATCTGCAGTTGACAGCCTCCTGCAGTCTGCATCCAACCCCAGAGATCGTGCCCATCTGCTTGCCTGTGCAACGAGAGAATCTGGAGCTTGGTTGGAGGCGTTGCCAATTTCTTCCATTGGTCTCCGCATGGAGGACCAATCAGTTAGGGTAGCAGTTGGTTTGCGTCTGGGCACCCCTTTGTGCAGACCCAACACCTGCTGTCACTGTGGGTTGGACGTTGATGCTCTGGGCACGCATGGCCTCAGTTGTCGGCGAAGCCATGCAGGGTCGACACCACCGCCTCGCTGCATTGAACAGCATCATACACCGTTCATTGGCCACAGCTAATGTTCCCTCCCGCCTGGAACCATCAGGTCTTGAGCGTGCGGATGGGAAACGGCCAGATGGGGTCACAGTTGTCCCTTGGAGGAGTGGCAGGCATCTGGTTTGGGATGCCACTAGCCCGGACACATTTGCTCCCTCTTACCTCCTGAGTGCCACCAGTGAGGCTGGTGCAGTGGCAGCCTTGGCGGAGAACAGGAAGAAGGCCAAGTACAGCTGCCTGGGCCCAGCCTATTCTTTTATCCCAATTGCCATCGAATCTTCAGGAGCTTGTGGTCCACTGACCCTGGAGTTTCTAAGGGACCTTGGCAATCGCCTCAGGCAAGCTACCGGTGAGGAGAACTCTTCCATGTATCTCCTCCAGAGACTGTCCGTTGCAGTCCAAAGAGGTAATGCAGCAGCCATTCTGGGAACTAGCGCTCACTGTTCTCCCCCTGACTATTAATTTTATTTTGCAATCCTTGAGCACATGCATGTGTGCTCTACATAATATTATACAATAGATGTAACCCTAATTGTATTACTATAATAATTAAGATTAATTCGAAATTCATTTTTAATGATATGTGCATATTTATTTTCTGTGGTTATAGATAGATACAGTGGAACCTCTCCATTACAAACCTCAGAAACCTCTGTAATAAGAACACCATTCTGTGTCCCAGTGTAGTACTGTAGTGTATTGAGTGACCTCTGAATTGAGGAAATCTCAGTCTGTAATAAGGACTAAAATCAGGGCCTGAAGTGTCCCTAATAGAGAGGTTCCAGTGTAGATAGATTATTATTACAGTGCAACATGTCAAATGACAATAGGACATATCATCCAATGAAACACTGATATTGCCAGGACTGTTTAATCATAATCTGTATTATAATAAATCTTATTCAGAATTGATGGAATTTGACATTGTGCTGTAAGAATCATAGCAACTTTTGCTTTATCATTCAACGCTGGAAAATCTACCAAATACTCCCTCATCTTCTGCATTAGAGGAAATCTATTAGCTTCCCATGCACTACACTGGAGTAGCCAATGTCTAATATCTTCTACATCACCTAAAGTACACTCCCTGCAATTCCATAGATCTTTTGATATCTGCATCCATCAGCCAGTTTCAATGAGGAATTGAGTTGCTCCTCCCCTCAATTACATCAACACATGCCTGTAGACATTCAATATATTCTGCAGTCTGTGGTTTTGAAGTGATCATCGGACACATCTGCACACATGGGGCTGATGCTGTCACCAAGTGTATGGATTGAATGCAAAACACTCAACTTTGGTTGCTCTGCCATCTTTCTCCAGCACTCTAAAACCTTTGTAAGGTGACTACCATAGGACTTCATGGATCTCTGTTGACAGGAGGGATCAAAAATATGTGTTCTTTGAACTGATTGTGTTACTGAGAAGTAACAGACATCTGTGCTAATTACACAGTTTCATGCTACATTCATGCCCCATTTCCAGAGATAGAATGATCCACCGCTGACTGAAATGACTGTCATATGATTACGTCCAAAGAATATTGAAAGGACTTAAATTATAATATTGTCCCCTCAAGCAATTAAATGTGTGGGCAGGAACTTCTGTGTCCACTATGTTTTAAACCTCTCTAACACTCGGAATTATAATGTATACTGTATTGTGAAACAAGTAATTCGAGTTCAAAAACTCGTGGGGCTAGCTACCGCCCCCCGCACTTGAATTACTTGGGCGTCTTTTGTAGGTTCAGAAGAACCTTCACTGATTTTTTACATTCGGCGGAACTTCTGCGCACGAATTCTAGCCCAATTTCAAATTGTCGGTGTTTGAAATCGGCCATCTTTATTTCGCGCAATATAAATTATAATAGAAATTCATTGTTGAGGTTACGCGTAGGAACACATATTATACATATATATATATATATATATATATATATATATCGGACGAGCATTACATACCAGAAGTCGAAATGAAAACAATATAGGGGCTGCCTGTGGCAGCCCCTAAAAAGTGATGGTCAATTTTGAAATGCTGAGAATTTGAGTGAAATGAATATAACTTTCAGCGAAGATTCTTCTAAATCTTAAGAAAGAGATACCTGAGTGATTCGAGTACGGGGGCAGCAGCAGGCTTGAATTGCTTGTTACTTGAAAACACTTGCCAAATTGTGGGCCTAGATATAGGAAACAAACATAAATCTCCACACACTCGAAACTTTGGTGGGCTGGGTACCCGCAAGTGTATGCATGTATGTATCCTTAAACATGTTTAAGTTAAAATTGAAAAAAATTGGAATCTAATGTAATGTTGTACCTTTTGAAATAGGATTAGACCATGTCTAAGTCAGAGTGTTTAGTATCTAGTTCTAGATCCATTTTTATATTAAAATTTTCATTTCCTCCACAATAGAGAGTCAAAGATTACTTTTCATCTAGTGATTCGAAACAGACTACACCATCCACTGGACGACCTGGTGATCACTCAACCTACCTTGATCCTGAATCAGTTGAGGTACTTCGAAAAAATAGTAAGTTGGGAGAAGGTACCTTTGCCAAGGTTTATAAAGGGAAATACAGTGGACAACCTTGTGCAGTTAAGGTGTTCAAAGAGGATGCGTTGAAAAATAAACAAGTTGAGGAGCATGACTTGGCTTACCTTTGTGATTTACAAGCTCCCAACATTGTACAAATCCATGGCCTCTGGGTTGACCCCTACAAAGATAGGAAAGCCCTTTCTCTTGTGATGGAGCTTTGCGATACCTCACTGTACGAGTACATAAGAGTACATAAGGATGTAAAAACACATAAATCACATAAAGCAAGGGGAATACCAAAATGTGATAAGCTGAAAATCCTTCATGATCTCACCAATGCCATGTTATACCTTCACGATGAGCATATTGTGCATGGTGATCTGAGATCACCCAATGTCCTCCTAGTCAACACTAGAGTGGAGTCCAGTGAAGATCAGCCGCTGATAACTGCTAAAGTTGCCGACTTTGATCTAGCACGACATGTTGATCCCAGCAGTCTCACTCATGACACTGCTCATTTTGCTGATGAGAACTACCTCCCACCAGAAGCTATTGATGAAGACAGGAAAAATGTACGTCTGACTTTCAGTGTTGACGTGTTCTGCTTTGGCCCATTAGCCATTGAGCTAGCCTGCATGGAATTCCCTAAACCTGCGGTGAAGGTAGAACGCAAGCAAGGGCAAGTGGTGAAAGTGCGAGATGAGATTGAACGACGAGAAAAGCACCTCAAGAAAATTGATTTCAGCGAGCGCATGTACACTGATCTGATTGTTAAGCAGTGTATGGCTGATAGACCTGAACTGAGAGGGAGCTTCCTGGATCTACAGGTCATCATTGAAGCCTTTCAGAAGAAGATGGAAGAGCGTCCTGACCAGGAGTTGCTTGAAGAAAAACAAGCTGAAATAAATGTAATGCGTAGAAAGATGGAAGAAGACAGCAAAACTCTGGATGGAACTGAGGTGAATTAGTGATTCTTTCAATTGCATGGACCTTACTCAATGTAGACTTAGTGTACTGTTGTAGTTATAATGCACATGGCTCTGTCTAAACCATTATCTCTGCATTATGTTAGTCATATGTGATCTAATAGCATTTACATTGTTTCTCTACAATGTCATGGTCCTAATTAGACTCTGAAAGCAGATTTGGAGGCCTTGACTGAAGCCCATGAAGAATTGCTGGTATTGTGCAACATGAGATTTGCTCTATTTAAATAATTAAACTATCCATTCAATGATATCTTGTAACTGCAGAAGAAACTGCAAAAATCAGAGACAGACTTGCTTGGAATGAGGGCAGCGAGGGTAGCTACTTTTTATCCAACACAGTGTGAAGTTTAATTATGATACTCTCTGTCTTCCCCAACTCTCCTTTTTATAGGATGCTCAGAAAACAAATCTTCAGGAGTCAATCAAATCACTCACTGATAGTAATGTACGTGTATGTTTGTTGTATAGCATACAATGATCATTATTGTTATGGTTTTAAAAATAAGTTAAAAGTTAAATAAATATGTTCAGCTAAATGAATATAGCTCATATCTATCATAATATGTATCACTAACAGGTCGAACTTAGTAAAAAAGATGAGGAAATCAAAAGAATGAAAGAGGATAGGAATTCGGTGTGTTTAATGCTGATATAGACAGACATACATACGTATTAAAATTATTTTTACAGTTGTTGAGTGGTGATATTCTTAATTTAAAATAGATAATTGCTGACAAAGACAAATTCTGGAAACAAGCAATTGAAACCAAGGTGAAATATAATCTTATATATTAAATAACCTATTGTGATTTGTATGTGCATGTATGTGTGTGTGGGTGTATGTGGGTAGGTGTTTCTATCCCTCACTCTGTGTGTTCGTATGTGGGTGGGTGTGATGTGTGTCTTTCTCTCTGTGTGTAATTATCTCTTCTTGCTTCCACTCTGTGTGTGTGTATGTGTGTGTGTGTGTGTGTGTGTGTGTGTGTGTGTGTGTGTGTGTGTGTGTGTGTGTGTGTTTGCCTACATCCATTATTTCATGGTGTTTTCACTTCCCATTCACTTGTTTGCTGTAGGAGTTATTTGTTTCCCACCAGTATATATGTATCATTAGTTTGAACACTTATGTGTAGGACAGGGTCAAAGACCTGGAGAATCAATTAGCCAAACAAGAGAAAGTGAACCAAGATGCTAATCGTGACAGGCTAAATATGAAGCAACAATTGAAAAAGACTGAAGAAGAGAGTGAAAACTTGAAAAGATACAGAGATCAGTGCAGGAAATTGGAAGTAAATACATGTGACACCTAGTACCTTGTACAATGTACATGTGACACCTAGTACCTTGTACAATGTACATGTGACACCTAGTACCTTGTACAATGTACATGTGACAGCTAGTAACTTGTACAATGTTCGTGTGACAGATGGCATCTTGTACAACGTACATGTGACACCTAGTACCTTGTACAATGTACACATGACACCTAGTATCTTGTACAATGTACATGTGATACCTAGTACCTTGTACAATGTGCATGTGACAACTGGTATCTTGTACAATGTACATGTGACACATATATTTCATTTGGTAAGATGATTTACAGTGTGTGTACGAGTATGTTGATATAGGATCATTGAGTAGTTGACATGTGTCTCTCAATCTTGTGACAGGTTCAGTTGAAGGAAGAAGAGGAGAAGCTAAGAGCAGCAGAGGAAGAAAAGACCAAATTGAATGCCAAATTGTCAAAAGCAGCAGAATCACTGAAAGTAAGTACTAGTTACTACACACTCTCTGTGCCGTATTACGTTTACTGCTCGAGACCCTAGGGCGCGAAGTGCCCGAGGGCGAGTGCAGTAAACAAAGCAATATGGCAGAGAGAGCATGTAGTAAGTGGCTTATCGCAAAATAGCCGCCTAGACGTTTGAATTCAAATACTTTTCTTCCCCTCGTTTCGATATTTCCAGTAATTTTGTTTCTCTTTCAAGAAAATGGTCTATCATAAGCATTAGCAGCCTTCCAGCAGTGAGGGAAGCCAACCGCTATCTATTGTGTAAGCGATTTGATTTCGACGTGGAAGATGACAAGTCCCAAAAACGAATATGGTGTGGTGCCCCAATTCTGGACGCTTTCTACTTTGGAACATCACGTATGATAATCGGTTGAATTTATTCAAATTTTTCAAACGTTGTTTCGTAGATTGAGGATCAGTTTGATACCAAACTTGATCCGAAAAATGGCCGATTCGCGAAGAGAACAGTTTCGCAACAATCCAAAGTGTCCGAAATTAGGAAGCGTCAGGGGTTCAGGGCACCTCACCATGAAAGCAGAGCAAAACAAATCGAGCCAATGAAGAAAGTTGTACGTTGTACACCAGTACGAAACTGATTGATTGATTGACAATGGTCTTTTAAAGTGTTGATTGATGTAATAATTGTGTGGTTGCGTTGCTAGGTTTCAGGGGGCGCTTGCAGGTTACTGCAGTGCTGGTAACCTGTATACCGGCATACCAGTCTCTTTGATGTATGACGTCATCGGGCGATAAGTATTAGTATTGTTATTGTTCAATGTACATACATTTGACACCTAGTACCTTGTACAATGTACACATGCAGCTAGTACCTTGTACTATGTACATGTGACAGCTAGTAACACGTACAATGTATGTGTGACAGGTGGTACCTTGTACAAGGTACATGTGACACCTAGTACCTTGTACAATGTACACATGACACCCACATAGTACCTTGTACAATGTACATGTGACACATATAATTCATTAAGGTAAGATGGTTTACAGTGTGTGTATGTATGGTTAATACAGAATCATTGAGTAGTTGACATGTGTGTCTCTTAATCTTGTGACAGGCTCAGTTGAAGGAAGAAGAGGAGAAGCTAAGAGCAGCAGAAGAAGAAAAGACCAAATTGAATGCCAAATGGTCAGAAACTGAGAAATCACTTGAAGTAAGTAATGGAATTGTTATTGTCCAATGTACATACATGTGACACCTAGTACCTTGTACAATGTACATGTGACACGTAGTACCTTGTACAATGTACACATGACACCTAGTACCATGTACAATGTACATGTGACACCTAGTACCGTGTACAATGTACATAAACACATATTATGATACATTTGATGGGATGATTTACAGTGTGTATTATGATAGAAGTTAGTTGACTTGCTGAGCCTTAATAGATTTATGTGTATTTATTTGGACAATTACGTACATCACTTGTTAGCAAATTAACCGGTTAACGGTTACCAGAAATCAGGTAAACCTTTAACTGATAAGCGTTAACTGATATCGGATTAACAGGTATAATATTTGTACAATATTTATGTGACACCTAGTACCTTGTACAATGTGCATGTGACACCTAGTACCTTGTACAATGTACACATGACACCTAGTATGTTGTACAAATATACTATAATTATTTTGGTAGGATGATTTACAGTGTGTGTATGTATGAGTATGTTAATACAGAATCATTGAGTAGTTGACTTGTGTCTCTCAATCTTGTGACAGGCTCGGTTGAAGGAAGAAGAGGAGAAGCTAAGAGCAGCAGAGGAAGAAAAGACCGAATTGAATGCCAAATTGTCAGAAGCCGAGAAATCACTTGAAGTAAGTATTGGAATTGTTATTATTAAGTGTACATCCATGTGTCACCTAGTACCTTGTACAATGTACATGTTACAGCTAGTACCTTGTACAATTTACACGTGACACCTAGTATGTTGTACAATGTACATGTGACACCTAGTATCTTGTACAATATTTATATGACAGCTGGTACCTTGTACAATGTACATGGGACACATAAATTTCATTTGGTAAGATGATTTACATTGTGTGTATATATGAGTATGTCAATACAGAATCATTTAGTAGTTGACGTGTGTCTCTCAATCTTGTGACAGGCTCGGTTGAAGGAAGAAGAGGAGAAGCTAAGAGCAGCAGAGAAAGAAAAGACCGAATTGAATGCCAAATTGTCAGAAGCCGAGAAATCACTTGAAGTAAGTATTGGAATTGTTATTATTAAATGTACATCCATGTGTCACCTAGTACCTTGTACAATGTACATGTTACAGCTAGTACCTTGTACAATGTACATGTGACAAATATACTGTAATTCATTTGATAAGATGATTTACCGTGTGTGTATATATGAGTATGTTAATACAGAATCATTGAGTAGTTGACGTGTGTCTCTCAATCTTGTGACAGGCTCGGTTGAAGGAAGAAGAGGAGAAGCTAAGAGCAGCAGAGGAAGAAAAGACCGAATTGAATGCCAAATTGTCAGAAGCCGAGAAATCACTTGAAGTAAGTATTGGAATTGTTATTATTAAGTGTACATCCATGTGTCACCTAGTACCTTGTACAATGTACATGTTACAGCTAGTACCTTGTACAATTTACATGTGACACCTAGTATGTTGTACAATGTACATGTGACACCTAGTATCTTGTACAATATTTATATGACAGCTGGTACCTTGTACAATGTACATGGGACACATAAATTTCATTTGGTAAGATGATTTACATTGTGTGTATATATGAGTATGTTAATACAGAATCATTGAGTAGTTGACGTGTGTCTCTCAATCTTGTGACAGGCTCGGTTGAAGGAAGAAGAGGAGAAGCTAAGAGCAGCAGAGGATGAAAAGACCGAATTGAATGCCAAATTGTCAGAAGCCGAGAAATCACTTGAAGTAAGTATTGGAATTGTTATTATTAAATGTACATCCATGTGTCACCTAGTACCTTGTACAATGTACATGTTACAGCTAGTACCTTGTACAATGTACATGTGACAAATATACTGTAATTCATTTGATAAGATGATTTACCGTGTGTGTATATATGAGTATGTTAATACAGAATCATTGAGTAGTTGACGTGTGTCTCTCAATCTTGTGACAGGCTCGGTTGAAGGAAGAAGAGGAGAAGCTAAGAGCAGCAGAGGAAGAAAAGACCGAATTGAATGCCAAATTGTCAGAAGCCGAGAAATCACTTGAAGTAAGTATTGGAATTGTTATTATTAAATGTACATCCATGTGTCACCTAGTACCTTGTACAATGTACATGTTACAGCTAGTACCTTGTACAATGTACATGTGACAAATATACTGTAATTCATTTGATAAGATGATTTACCGTGTGTGTATATATGAGTATGTTAATACAGAATCATTGAGTAGTTGACGTGTGTCTCTCAATCTTGTGACAGGCTCGGTTGAAGGAAGAAGAGGAGAAGCTAAGAGCAGCAGAGGAAGAAAAGACCGAATTGAATGCCAAATTGTCAGAAGCCGAGAAATCACTTGAAGTAAGTATTGGAATTGTTATTATTAAATGTACATCCATGTGTCACCTAGTACCTTGTACAATGTACATGTGACACCTAGTACCTTGTACAATTTACACGTGACACCTAGTATGTTGTACAATGTACATGTGACACCTAGTATCTTGTACAATATTTATATGACAGCTGGTACCTTGTACAATGTACATGGGACACATAAATTTCATTTGGTAAGATGATTTACATTGTGTGTATATATGAGTATGTTAATACAGAATCATTGAGTAGTTGACGTGTGTCTCTCAATCTTGTGACAGGCTCGGTTGAAGGAAGAAGAGGAGAAGCTAAGAGCAGCAGAGGAAGAAAAGACCGAATTGAATGCCAAATTGTCAGAAGCCGAGAAATCACTTGAAGTAAGTATTGGAATTGTTATTATTAAATGTACATCCATGTGTCACCTAGTACCTTGTACAATGTACATGTTACAGCTAGTACCTTGTACAATGTACATGTGACAAATATACTGTAATTCATTTGATAAGATGATTTACCGTGTGTGTATATATGAGTATGTTAATACAGAATCATTGAGTAGTTGACGTGTGTCTCTCAATCTTGTGACAGGCTCGGTTGAAGGAAGAAGAGGAGAAGCTAAGAGCAGCAGAGGAAGAAAAGACCGAATTGAATGCCAAATTGTCAGAAGCCGAGAAATCACTTGAAGTAAGTATTGGAATTGTTATTATTAAATGTACATCCATGTGTCACCTAGTACCTTGTACAATGTACATGTTACAGCTAGTACCTTGTACAATGTACATGTGACAAATATACTGTAATTCATTTGATAAGATGATTTACCGTGTGTGTATATATGAGTATGTTAATACAGAATCATTGAGTAGTTGACGTGTGTCTCTCAATCTTGTGACAGGCTCGGTTGAAGGAAGAAGAGGAGAAGCTAAGAGCAGCAGAGGAAGAAAAGACCGAATTGAATGCCAAATTGTCAGAAGCCGAGAAATCACTTGAAGTAAGTATTGTAATTGTTATTATTAAATGTACATCCATGTGTCACCTAGTACCTTGTACAATGTACATGTGACACCTAGTACCTTGTACAATTTACACGTGACACCTAGTATGTTGTACAATGTACATGTGACACCTAGTATCTTGTACAATATTTATATGACAGCTGGTACCTTGTACAATGTACATGGGACACATAAATTTCATTTGGTAAGATGATTTACATTGTGTGTATATATGAGTATGTTAATACAGAATCATTGAGTAGTTGACGTGTGTCTCTCAATCTTGTGACAGGCTCGGTTGAAGGAAGAAGAGGAGAAGCTAAGAGCAGCAGAGGATGAAAAGACCGAATTGAATGCCAAATTGTCAGAAGCCGAGAAATCACTTGAAGTAAGTATTGGAATTGTTATTATTAAATGTACATCCATGTGTCACCTAGTACCTTGTACAATGTACATGTTACAGCTAGTACCTTGTACAATGTACATGTGACAAATATACTGTAATTCATTTGATAAGATGATTTACCGTGTGTGTATATATGAGTATGTTAATACAGAATCATTGAGTAGTTGACGTGTGTCTCTCAATCTTGTGACAGGCTCGGTTGAAGGAAGAAGAGGAGAAGCTAAGAGCAGCAGAGGAAGAAAAGACCGAATTGAATGCCAAATTGTCAGAAGCCGAGAAATCACTTGAAGTAAGTATTGGAATTGTTATTATTAAATGTACATCCATGTGTCACCTAGTACCTTGTACAATGTACATGTGACACCTAGTACCTTGTACAATTTACACGTGACACCTAGTATGTTGTACAATGTACATGTGACACCTAGTATCTTGTACAATATTTATATGACAGCTGGTACCTTGTACAATGTACATGGGACACATAAATTTCATTTGGTAAGATGATTTACATTGTGTGTATATATGAGTATGTTAATACAGAATCATTGAGTAGTTGACGTGTGTCTCTCAATCTTGTGACAGGCTCGGTTGAAGGAAGAAGAGGAGAAGCTAAGAGCAGCAGAGGATGAAAAGACCGAATTGAATGCCAAATTGTCAGAAGCCGAGAAATCACTTGAAGTAAGTATTGGAATTGTTATTATTAAATGTACATCCATGTGTCACCTAGTACCTTGTACAATGTACATGTTACAGCTAGTACCTTGTACAATGTACATGTGACAAATATACTGTAATTCATTTGATAAGATGATTTACCGTGTGTGTATATATGAGTATGTTAATACAGAATCATTGAGTAGTTGACGTGTGTCTCTCAATCTTGTGACAGGCTCGGTTGAAGGAAGAAGAGGAGAAGCTAAGAGCAGCAGAGGAAGAAAAGACCGAATTGAATGCCAAATTGTCAGAAGCCGAGAAATCACTTGAAGTAAGTATTGTAATTGTTATTATTAAATGTACATCCATGTGTCACCTAGTACCTTGTACAATGTACATGTGACACCTAGTACCTTGTACAATTTACACGTGACACCTAGTATGTTGTACAATGTACATGTGACACCTAGTATCTTGTACAATATTTATATGACAGCTGGTACCTTGTACAATGTACATGGGACACATAAATTTCATTTGGTAAGATGATTTACATTGTGTGTATATATGAGTATGTTAATACAGAATCATTGAGTAGTTGACGTGTGTCTCTCAATCTTGTGACAGGCTCGGTTGAAGGAAGAAGAGGAGAAGCTAAGAGCAGCAGAGGATGAAAAGACCGAATTGAATGCCAAATTGTCAGAAGCCGAGAAATCACTTGAAGTAAGTATTGGAATTGTTATTATTAAATGTACATCCATGTGTCACCTAGTACCTTGTACAATGTACATGTTACAGCTAGTACCTTGTACAATGTACATGTGACAAATATACTGTAATTCATTTGATAAGATGATTTACCGTGTGTGTATATATGAGTATGTTAATACAGAATCATTGAGTAGTTGACGTGTGTCTCTCAATCTTGTGACAGGCTCGGTTGAAGGAAGAAGAGGAGAAGCTAAGAGCAGCAGAGGAAGAAAAGACCGAATTGAATGCCAAATTGTCAGAAGCCGAGAAATCACTTGAAGTAAGTATTGGAATTGTTATTATTAAATGTACATCCATGTGTCACCTAGTACCTTGTACAATGTACATGTTACAGCTAGTACCTTGTGCAATGTACATGTGACAAATATACTGTAATTCATTTGATAAGATGATTTACCGTGTGTGTATATATGAGTATGTTAATACAGAATCATTGAGTAGTTGACGTGTGTCCCTCAATCTTGTGACAGGCTCGGTTGAAGGAAGAAGAGGAGAAGCTAAGAGCAGCAGAGGAAGAAAAGACCGAATTGAATGCCAAATTGTCAGAAGCCGAGAAATCACTCGAAGTAAGTATTGTAATTGTTATTATTAAATGTACATCCATGTGTCACCTAGTACCTTGTACAATGTGCATGTTACAGCTAGTACCTTGTACAATGTACACATGACACCTAGTATGTTGTACAATGTACATGTGACACCTGGTATCTTGTACAATATTTATGTGACAGCTAGTACCTTGTACAATGTACATGGGACACATAAATTTCATTTGGTAAGATGATTTACAGTGTGTGTATGTATGAGTATGTTATTACAGAATCATTGAGTAGTTGACGTGTGTCTCTCAATCTTGTGACAGGCTCGGTTGAAGGAAGAAGAGGAGAAGCTAAGAGCAGCAGAGGAAGAACAGACCAAATTGAATGCCAAATTGTCAGAAGCCAAGAAATCACTTGAAGTAAGTATTGGAATTGTTATTATTAAATGTACATCCATGTGTCACCTAGTACCTTGTACAATGTACATGTGACACCTAGTACCTTGTACAATGTACATGTGACACCTAGTACCTTGTACAATGTGCATGTGACACCTAGTATGTTGTACAATGTACACATGACACCTAGTATGTTGTACAATGTACATGTGACACCTGGTATCTTGTACAATATTTATGTGACAGCTAGTACCTTGTACAATGTACATGGGACACATAAATTTCATTTGGTAAGATGATTTACCATGTGTGTATGTATGAGTATGTTATTACAGAATCATTGAGTAGTTGACGTGTGTCTCTCAATCTTGTCACAGGCTCGGTTGAAGGAAGAAGAGGAGAAGCTAAGAGCAGCAGAGGAAGAACAGACCAAATTGAATGCCAAATTGTCAGAAGCCAAGAAATCACTTGAAGTAAGTATTGGAATTGTTATTATTAAATGTACATCCATGTGTCACCTAGTACCTTGTACAATGTACATGTGACAAATATACTGTAATTCATTTGGTAAGATGATTTACTGTGTGTGTATATATGAGTATGTTAATACAGGATCATTGAATAGTTGACTTGTGTCTCTCAATCTTGTAACAGGCTCGGTTGAAGGAAGAAGAGGAGAAGCTAAGAGCAGCAGAGGAAGAAAAGACCGAATTGAATGCCAAATTGTCAGAAGCCGAGAAATCACTTGAAGTAAGTATTGGAATTGTTATTATTAAATGTACATCCATGTGTCACCTAGTACCTTGTACAATGTACATGTTACAGCTAGTACCTTGTACAATGTACATGTGACAAATATACTGTAATTCATTTGGTATGATGATTTACCGTGTGTGTATGTATGAGTATGTTAATACAGGATCATTGAGTAGTTGACTTGTGTCTCTCAATCTTGTGACAGGCTCGGTTGAAGGAAGATGAGGAGAAGCTAAGGGCAGCAGAGGAAGAACAGACCAAATTGAATGCCAAATTGTCAGAAGCCGAGAAATCACTTGAAGTAAGTATTGGAATTGTTATTATTAAGTGTACATCCATGTGTCACCTAGTACCTTGTACAATGTACATGTTACAGCTAGTACCTTGTACAATGTACATGTGACACCTAGTACCTTGTACAATGTACATGTGACAGCTAGTACCTTGTACAATGTACATGGGACAAATATACTGTAATTCATTTGGTAGGATGATTTACAGTGTGTGTATATATGAGTATGTTAATACAGAATCATTGAGTAGTTGACGTGTGTCTCTCAATCTTGTGACAGGCTCGGTTGAAGGAAGAAGAGGAGAAGCTAAGAGCAGCAGAGGAAGAAAAGACCGAATTGAATGCCAAATTGTCAGAAGCCGAGAAATCACTTGAAGTAAGTATTGGAATTGTTATTATTAAATGTACATCCATGTGTCACCTAGTACCTTGTACAATGTACATGTTACAGCTAGTACCTTGTGCAATGTACATGTGACAAATATACTGTAATTCATTTGATAAGATGATTTACCGTGTGTGTATATATGAGTATGTTAATACAGAATCATTGAGTAGTTGACTTGTGTCCCTCAATCTTGTGACAGGCTCGGTTGAAGGAAGAAGAGGAGAAGCTAAGAGCAGCAGAGGAAGAAAAGACCGAATTGAATGCCAAATTGTCAGAAGCCGAGAAATCACTCGAAGTAAGTATTGTAATTGTTATTATTAAATGTACATCCATGTGTCACCTAGTACCTTGTACAATGTGCATGTTACAGCTAGTACCTTGTACAATGTACACATGACACCTAGTATGTTGTACAATGTACATGTGACACCTGGTATCTTGTACAATATTTATGTGACAGCTAGTACCTTGTACAATGTACATGGGACACATAAATTTCATTTGGTAAGATGATTTACAGTGTGTGTATGTATGAGTATGTTATTACAGAATCATTGAGTAGTTGACGTGTGTCTCTCAATCTTGTGACAGGCTCGGTTGAAGGAAGAAGAGGAGAAGCTAAGAGCAGCAGAGGAAGAACAGACCAAATTGAATGCCAAATTGTCAGAAGCCAAGAAATCACTTGAAGTAAGTATTGGAATTGTTATTATTAAATGTACATCCATGTGTCACCTAGTACCTTGTACAATGTACATGTGACACCTAGTACCTTGTACAATGTACATGTGACACCTAGTACCTTGTACAATGTGCATGTGACACCTAGTATGTTGTACAATGTACACATGACACCTAGTATGTTGTACAATGTACATGTGACACCTGGTATCTTGTACAATATTTATGTGACAGCTAGTACCTTGTACAATGTACATGGGACACATAAATTTCATTTGGTAAGATGATTTACCATGTGTGTATGTATGAGTATGTTATTACAGAATCATTGAGTAGTTGACGTGTGTCTCTCAATCTTGTGACAGGCTCGGTTGAAGGAAGAAGAGGAGAAGCTAAGAGCAGCAGAGGAAGAAAAGACCAAATTGAATGCCAAATTGTCAGAAGCCGAGAAATCACTTGAAGTAAGTATTGGAATTGTTATTATTAAATGTACATCCATGTGTCACCTAGTACCTTGTACAATGTACATGTTACAGCTAGTACCTTGTACAATGTACATGTGACAAATATACTGTAATTCATTTGATAAGATGATTTACCATGTGTGTATGTATGAGTATGTTATTACAGAATCATTGAGTAGTTGACTTGTGTCTCTCAATCTTGTCACAGGCTCGGTTGAAGGAAGAAGAGGAGAAGCTAAGAGCAGCAGAGGAAGAACAGACCAAATTGAATGCCAAATTGTCAGAAGCCAAGAAATCACTTGAAGTAAGTATTGGAATTGTTATTATTAAATGTACATCCATGTGTCACCTAGTACCTTGTACAATGTACATGTGACAAATATACTGTAATTCATTTGGTAAGATGATTTACTGTGTGTGTATATATGAGTATGTTAATACAGAATCATTGAGTAGTTGACGTGTGTCTCTCAATCTTGTAACAGGCTCGGTTGAAGGAAGAAGAGGAGAAGCTAAGAGCAGCAGAGGAAGAAATGACCTCATTGAATGCCAAATTGTCAGAAGCCGAGAAATCACTTGAAGTAAGTATTGGAATTGTTATTATTAAATGTACATCCATGTGTCACCTAGTACCTTGTACAATGTACATGTTACAGCTAGTACCTTGTACAATGTACATGTGACAAATATACTGTAATTCATTTGGTATGATGATTTACCGTGTGTGTATGTATGAGTATGTTAATACAGGATCATTGAGTAGTTGACTTGTGTCTCTCAATCTTGTGACAGGCTCGGTTGAAGGAAGATGAGGAGAAGCTAAGAGCAGCAGAGGAAGAACAGACCAAATTGAATGCCAAATTGTCAGAAGCCGAGAAATCACTTGAAGTAAGTATTGGAATTGTTATTATTAAGTGTACATCCATGTGTCACCTAGTACCTTGTACAATGTACATGTTACAGCTAGTACCTTGTACAATGTACATGTGACACCTAGTACCTTGTACAATGTACATGTGACAGCTAGTACCTTGTACAATGTACATGTGACAAATATACTGTAATTCATTTGGTAGGATGATTTACAGTGTGTGTATATATGAGTATGTTAATACAGAATCATTGAGTAGTTGACGTGTGTCTCTCAATCTTGTGACAGGCTCGGTTGAAGGAAGAAGAGGAGAAGCTAAGAGCAGCAGAGGAAGAAAAGACCGAATTGAATACCAAATTGTCAGAAGCCGAGAAATCACTTGAAGTAAGTATTGGAATTGTTATTATTAAATGTACATCCATGTGTCACCTAGTACCTTGTACAATGTGCATGTTACAGCTAGTACCTTGTACAATGTACATGTGACACCTAGTACCTTGTACAATGTACATGTGACACCTAGTATGTTGTACAATGTACACGTGACACCTAGTATCTTGTACAATGTACATGTGACACCTGGTATCTTGTACAATATTTATGTGACACCTAGTACCTTGTACAATGTACATGTGACACCTAGTACCTTGTACAATGTACACGTGACACCTAGTACCTTGTACAATGTACATGTGACACCTAGTACCTTGTACAATGTACATGTGACACCTAGTACCTTGTACAATGTACATGTGACACCTAGTACCTTGTACAATGTACATGTGACACCTAGTACCTTGTACAATGTACACGTGACACCTAGTATGTTGTACAATGTACACGTGACACCTAGTATGTTGTACAATGTACATGTGACACCTGGTATCTTGTACAATATTTATGTGACAGCTGGTACCTTGTACAATGTACATGGGACACATAAATTTCATTTGGTAAGATGATTTACAGTGTGTGTATGTATGAGTATGTTAATACAGAATCATTGAGTAGTTGATGTGTGTCTCTCAATCTTGTGACAGGCTCAGTTGAAGGAAGAAGAGGAGAAGCTAAGAGCAGCAGAAGAAGAAAAGACCAAATTGAATGCCAAATTGTCAGAAGCCAAGAAATCACTTGAAGTAAGTATTGGAATTGTTATTATTAAATGTACATCCATGTGTCACCTAGTACCTTGTACAATGTACATGTTACAGCTAGTACCTTGTACAATGTACATGTGACAAATATACTGTAATTCATTTGGTAAGATGATTTTCCGTGTGTGTATGTATGAGTATGTTAATACAGAATCATTGAGTAGTTGACTTGTGTCTCTCAATCTTGTGACAGGCTCGGTTGAAGGAAGAAGAGGAGAAGCTAAGAGCAGCAGAGGAAGAAAAGACCAAATTGAATGCCAAATTGTCAGAAGCCGAGAAATCACTCGAAGTAAGTATTGGAATTGTTATTGTCCAATGTACATACATGTGTCACCTAGTACCTTGTACAATGTACATGTTACAGCTAGTACCTTGTACAATGTACATGTGACACCTAGTACCTTGTACAATGTACATGTGACAAATATACTGTAATTCATTTGGTATGATGATTTACCGTGTGTGTATGTATGAGTATGTTAATACAGAATCATTGAGTAGTTGACGTGTGTCTCTCAATCTTGTGACAGGTTCAGTTGAAGGAAGAAGAGGAGGAGCAAGATGAGAAGCTAAGGGCAGCAGAGGAAGAAAAGACCAAATTGAATGCCAAATTGTCAGAAGCTGAGAAATCACTTGAAGTAAGTATTGGAATTGTTATTATTAAATGTACATACATGTGACACCTAGTACCTTGTACAATGTACATGTTACAGCTAGTACCTTGTACAATGTATATGTGACACCTAGTATGTTGTACAATGTACGGTACACGTCAAAGATTATGTACGCATTTCCGCGTATGCCTGCAGAATGCATTTACAGCTTTATGCGGAAGTCGTTACAGGTGTCCGCGGAAGTCATTACGAGTGTCCGCGGATATCAGCGCGTACGAGTATTGTTGCAACTCTTCAAAATACTACATAATGAGTGAGAAAACTTTTATTCAGACAACAAGCTAAGATATTAATAATAAGTTTTAATATTGTACACGGACGGAAGGTAAAGTAATAAATAATTTGGTAAAATAAGAAATTGTCAATAATTCGTCAAACGTACGTTTACAAATAAAAAAATACTTATTGTAACGGCTGTTTGGCTCTAATCTTGCGGCAAACTTCGTCCATTGCATGTCTAATTTCTCTATCAGCGTTAACTTTTGACTCCACTCGATCCAGAGGAAACTGCTTATAGCACGACTCTCTAATGGCGTCTACCTTTGCTTCATTCAGCGACTGTTTTCCCCCAACTCCTCGGACGTTAGACAATTTCTTTTCTTCATCTGTGAAGAGTGCCTGAGTTAATCTGGCAGCCAAATTCCGGCGTGATCTGCACCCTGACATTGCTCGATCAATAATAACGTACGATATAGTAAACTTCTGGATTCCAGTATCTCTAGAATTATTAGGGAGATTTCCTACATCCTGTAGTACACTGGTCGTCGCGGAAGGCAGTAGATTTTCGATCTCGTGTAGTATCATCGTCTCGGCCTCTGGTTGTAGTGTTGAAGAAAGGGGTCCTGTTCCAGGCACATACTCATTTGGCGCTGGCTCTTGGTGGTAGGAGCTTCGTATAGACAATTCCAACGCTCTTATCTTGGCATTAATGCCAGAAATACAATCCATTAGGTCTTCGAACCGTTCCTTAAAGTCAGATAAGCCACTTTCACGTATCATTTGCACTATTTCGTCCAATCTCTTCGAAGTGGAATCCACAGCAACACTTGACTGCTCTGATGAACTGCTACCCGCGGTAATAATTGGAATTTCTACGGTCTTTTCCAGCGGAAAGGTGCTATTGGGCTTTTCCGGCTGAGGATGTGGGGCAGGACTTCCTATTTCTAATAAAAATGGTTCGTCTTCTCTGCTTCGCTTTCTTTTGTTTCTCACTCTGCTAACTTCTTCTTGCATCGGAATTTCTGGAGAAGAAGCGTCAATCTTGGTCACTTTGCATGTATAGAGTCTTTTCGACTTCCCCCAAATCGCGTTGACAGTTTGGCCAACCATAATGTCGCCTTTCTTCACATTTGTTCGCTTTATCCAAGATCTTTTGCCTTGGGATCTTCCTGTATCCAGCCATTCTACTTCAATTTTATCGTTAGAAGACATTTTGAAACACACTTGGCACACTATTAATCGAATACGCACGTACGTAGATAGCCACTGACACTCGGTCTGCTGGTAAAATGCAAGATTGTGAGTTTTTATAGCTTGTAAGTGGATATCCGTGGTTATCTGAGGATATCTGCGTCTACCAATGAGATTGCAGACGATTATACAACTGAGTCCGACATATAGGTGCTAATTTCCCTCTGTTAACAGGTATTTTTGTCACAGTATATCTGTAAACAAAGTGCAGGCTCTACAGTTATTGTATCTACTGGAAACTTAATAAGAGAATGGGACTAACAACTTACCAGCGAGAAAGAGTAATTACCTTATGGAGAATGTCTGGGACATATACTACGTGTACTGAGATTCAGCGAGCTTTAGGGAGAGAAGGAATTACCACAACAAGACAAACTGTGCGGAGAACTATTGACAGATGGAAATTGCTTGGAGGTGTGTGTGACAGGGCTAGAAGTGGGCGTCCAAAAGCTATACCAGATGAACATTATAAATATATCGATCACCTTCTCTCGGAAAATGATGAATTAACAGCAAAGGACCTCATTGAACACATGACAGCAAAATTTGGACCAGTAACATATTCTGAACGGACTATGGCACGAGCAAGGCAGGACTTAGGCTGGACGTATTCAACTGCTCGATACTGTCAGGCTATCAGAGAACAAAACAAACTGAAACGACTTGTATGGTGCCAAGATCGCTTAAAGGAGGATGAGAGATTTGACAATGTCATCTTTACTGATGAGTCATCTATTGTGTTGGAGGTGCATAGAAGAAAGAGCTTTAGGAAGAGAGGTCAACCACGCAAGTTAAAGTATAAACACAAACATCCGTTGAAAATTCATGTATGGGCTGGCATATCGAAGCAGGGTGCTACAGGAATTGTCATGTTCAATGGTATTTTGACTGCAACCAGATATGCAGACATTTTGTCAGCTTCCTTGATTCCATTTATTCAGACAGCATACAGTGATGGCCATAGACTCTATCAAGATAATGACCCAAAGCATACTTCCAGGTACATTCAGCACTTTTTTGAGGAGCATGATATCACTTGGTGGAAGAGCCCGGCTGAAAGCCCGGATCTCAATCCAATCGAGAAAGTTTGGGGAAGCATGAAAACCTATCTCCGGGACAAACACAAGCCCAAGAATATGGCTGATCTTAAAGCTGGCATAAAACTTTACTGGAAGAAGATGACTCCAGACGTTTGTGCAAGGTACATTGCTCATTTATCAAAAGTTTTACCTGATGTAATCACAGAACAAGGAGGTCCTACAGGACATTAGCTATAGGTTTTTTATTGTTAGTATTATAAATTATTATTATAATTGTTGTACCGTATTCTTATTTATTACTAAAGTTCTGATTTCTCCTTCAGTGAATTATAAACGAAATGTACAGCATTATTCCCTTGTATAATAACTTCAGTGATTGCCGCATAGTAATTAAACTTCGACCTTTACCCTTTAATGTTTACTTACGTACGCAAACTAACATACGTACGTACGTACGTACGTAATACGTATACGAGAATCATCTGTGGAAATTATGTCCGCATACTTTACCGCGGACTCGTACGGACAAATAACGCGGATAATCCGCAATTGGAAGCAACGATTTTTGCGGAAACGCGTACATAATCTTTGGCATGTACCGTACATGTTACACCTAATATCTTGTACAATGTAGGTGTGACAGCTAGTAACTTATACAATGTACACATGACACCTAGTATCTTTTAAAAAGTTCATGTTACAACTAGTACCTAGTACAATGTACATGTGACAAATATACTGTAATTCATTTGGTATGATGATTTACAGTGTGTGTATGTATGAGTATGTTAATACAGAATCATTGAGTAGTTGACTTGTGTCTCTCAATCTTGTGACAGGCTCGGTTGAAGGAAGAAGAGGAGAAGCTAAGAGCAGCAGAGGAAGAACAGACCAAATTGAATGCCAAATTGTCAGAAGCCGAGAAATCACTTGAAGTAAGTATTGGAATTGTTATTATTAAATGTACATCCATATGTCACCTCTCAAAGGAGAATTGTGGAGGCTGGCTTCTGTGGTGGCTTCGTGGCTCAGTGGTTTATTACGGCTTTAGTCAGACACCCTGGGTTCGAGTCCTGCAGTTGCCGGTTTTTCGCTTTTCTCCTTCCTCTCAGCAGGCTGAATTCCACTTAGCTTTCGTATCTGTCATACACCTGCTTACTGATATATACAATCATCTATGATTTAAGATTAGATGAAATGATTACACCCACTAAAAACCAAGTAGACTAGGAGTAGTAGTGAAGATATCTAACGAAGTTAGTAAAAGAACTGTTATGTCACCTAGTACCTTGTACAATGTACATGTTACAGCTAGTACCTTGTACAATGTACATGTGACAGCTAGAACCTTGTACAATGTACATGTGATAGCTAGAACCTTGTACAATGTACATGTGACAAATATACTGTAATTCATTTGGTAAGATGATTTACCGTGTGTGTATGTATGAGTATGTTAATACAGAATCATTGGGTATATAGTTGACTTGTGTCTCTCCATCTTGTGACAGGCTCAGTTGAAGGAAGAAGAGGAGAAGCTAAGAGCAGCAGAGGAAGAAAAGACCAAATCTAATGCCAAATTGTCAGAAGCCGAGAAATCACTTGAAGTAAGTATTGTAATTGTTATTGTCCAATGTACATACATGTGACACCTAGTACCTTGTACAATGTATGTGACACCTAGTATCTTGTACAATATTTATGTGACAGCTGGTACCTTGTACAATGTACATGGGACACATAAATTTCATTTGGTAAGATGATTTACAGTGTGTGTATGTATGAGTATGTTAATACAGAATCATTGAGTAGTTGACTTGTGTCTCTCAATCTTGTGACAGGCTCGATTGAAGGAAGAAGAGGAGAAGCTAAGAGCAGCAGAGGAAGAAAAGACCAAATTGAATGCCAAATTGTCAGAAGCCGAGAAATCACTTGAAGTAAGTATTGGAATTGTTATTATTAAATGTACATCCATGTGTCACCTAGTACCTTGTACAATGTTCATGTTACAGCTAGTACCTTGTACAATGTACATGTGACAAATATACTGTAATTCATTTGGTATGATGATTTACCGTGTGTGTATGTATGAGTATGTTAACACAGAATCATTGAGTAGTTGACTTGTGTGTCTCAATCTTGTGACAGGCTCGGTTGAAGGAAGAAGAGGAGAAGCTAAGAGCAGCAGAAGAAGAAAAGACCAAATTGGATGCCAAATTGTCAGAAGCTGAGAAATCACTTGCAGTAAGTATTGTAATTGTTATTATTAAATGTACATCCATGTGACACCTAGTACCTTGTACAATGTACATGTTACAGCTAGTACCTTGTACAATGTACATGTGACACCTAGTACCTTGTACAATGTACATGTTACAGCTAGTACCTTGTACAATGTACATGTGACACCTAGTACCTTGTACAATGTACATGTGACAGCTAGTACCTTGTATAATGTACATGTGACAAATATACTGTAATTCATTTGGTAAGATGATTTACCGTGTGTGTATGTATGAGTATGTTAATACAGAATCATTGAGTAGTTGACTTGTGTCTCTCAATCTTGTGACAGGCTCGGTTGAAGGAAGAAGAGGAGAAGCTAAGGGCAGCAGAGGAAGAACAGACCAAATTGAATGCCAAATTGTCAGAAGCCGAGAAATCACTTGAAGTAAGTATTGTAATTGTTATTGTTCAATGTACATACATGTGACACCTAGTACCTTGTACAATGTATGTGACACCTAGTACCTTGTACAATGTACACGTGACACCTAGTATGTTGTACAATGTACATGTGACAAATATACTGTAATTCATTTGGTAGGATGATTTACCGTGTGTGTATGTATGAGTATGTTAATACAGAATCATTGAGTAGTTGACGTGTGTCTCTCAATCTTGTGACAGGCTCGGTTGAAGGAAGAAGAGGAGAAGCTAAGAGCAGCAGAGGAAGAACAGACCAAATTGAATGCCAAATTGTCAGAAGCCGAGAAATCACTTGAAGTAAGTATTGGAATTGTTATTCTTAAATGTACATCCATGTGTCACCTAGTACCTTGTACAATGTACGTGTTACAGCTAGTACCTTGTACAATGTACATGTGACACCTAGTACCTTGTACAATGTACATGTGACACCTAGTACCTTGTACAATGTACATGTGACAGCTAGTACCTTGTACAATGTATGTGACACCTAGTACCTTGTACAATGTATGTGACACCTAGTACCTTGTACAATGTACACGTGACACCTAGTATGTTGTACAATGTACATGTGACACCTCGTACCTTGTACAATGTACATGTGACACCTAGTACCTTGTACAATGTACATGTGACAGCTAGTACCTTGTACAATGTACATGTGACAGCTAGTACCTTGTACAATGTACATGTGACACCTAGTATCTTGTACAATGTACATGTGACACCTAGTACCTTGTACAATGTACATGTGACAGCTAGTACCTTGTACAATGTACATGTGACAAATATACTGTATTTCACTTGGTAAGATGATTTACCGTGTGTGTATGTATGAGTATGTTAATACAGAATCATTGGGTATATAGTTGACTTGTGTCTCTCAATCTTGTGACAGGCTCGGTTGAAGGAAGAAGAGGAGAAGCTAAGAGCAGTAGAGGAAGAAAAGACCAAATTGAATGCCAAATTGTCAGAAACCGAGAAATCACTGGAAGTAAGTATTGGAATTGTTATTATTAAATGTACATCCATGTGTCACCTAGTACCTTGTACAATGTACATGTTACAGCTACTACCTTGTACAATGTACATGTGACAGCTACTACCTTGTACAATGTACATGTGACACCTAGTACCTTGTACAATGTACATGTGACAGCTAGAACCTTGTACAATGTACATGTGACAAAAATACTGTAATTCATTTGGTAAGATGATTTACCGTGTGTGTATGTACGGTACGGTTCAAAAAAAACTAAACGTTACTGGATAAAAGTTACCTGTTAATCCGATAACGGTTAGCGCTTTTCGGTTAAAAGTTAACTGATTTCTGGTAACCGTTAACCGATAACCATCAACGGATAACCGTCAATGGTACGTTATAAATTCTTAATCATTGAAGAAGAAGGACTTAATGTATTGAAGGCGAGTGTTTGAGTAACGATTCAAAAGCAAAAAGACATGGGAACATCTCTCCGTCTTCCTGGATCTTGTCGACCGACTCTTCGACGGATTGTTCGTGAGTTACGCAATTCACAGCTGTTATTTAGTAATATACGCTTACGTATCAATGATTACGCAATGAAAAAACTACCGGTAACGGTTAACTGAAAAAAGGTAAAGGAGATTACCATTTGGTTTTTTTTGAACTGTACTGTATGAGTATGTTAATACAGAATCATTGAGTAGTTGACTTGTGTCTCTCAATCTTGTGACAGGCTCAGTTGAAGGAAGAAGAGGAGAAGCTAAGAGCAGCAGAGGAAGAAAAGACCAAATTGAATGCCAAATTGTTAGAAATTGAGAAATCACTTGAAGTAAGTATTGGAATTGTTATTGTTCAATGTATATCCATGTGACACCTAACGTATACAGGGAAATTTTTGTGTTACAAAAGTTTGCGAATTTTGCAAATGAGCTGTCCTTCGTGAAAAGTACGTGTTTGATCATTGAGTAGTTGACTCGTGTGTCTTTTAATCTTGTGACAGGCTGTTTTGAAGGAAGTAGAGAAGCAAAGAGCAGCAGAGGAAAAAATGACCAAATTGGATGCCAAATTGTCAGAAGCCGAGAAATCATTGGAAGTAAGTATTGTAATTGTTATTGTTCAATGTACATACATATGACTCCTAGTACCTTGTACAATATACATGTGACACCTAGTGCCTTGTACGATGTACATGTGACATCCGCATAGTACAGTACGGATGTGAAAAAAGTTAACAATCATAACGGTTAATTAGCCTTTATTGTTTCTGTTTCTTGTTTATTTTGACGGATATGCTGCGCTTACATTTACCTTGCTGACGAATTTTATTCTCGAGCTCGTTTGATCTCAAAGTTCTTGGCCATGGATTGCATGTGCTTTAGTGACTTATGTCAGTTATAATTCATCTTTCGGCGACGACAAAGGTTAGAGAAGATAAATAAAGACAAGATAACTAATTTTAAATGAAGTTAGACAATCTGTTGTTTCCAATACACGTTTAAAGGCCCCCTCTAGTGATCTTTTTCTTTTGTTCGCCAAAGGACTACCAAGTAGATTTAACAACATGCTGCCATGTACGGTACATTCTTTATAAGGTCTCCTTTTTGTTTCTCGATTGGGTCCTTCTCAGTTAGCCCTTTTTCTGTTTGTGGTTAGCACTGCATGTTTTTCTATTAGTGGTATTCTCGCCTTCTGAGTTTTGAACGAACTGTCGAAGAGTCTGTCAACCAGATCCAGGGAGAAAAGAGATGGTCCCATGTCTTTTGTACTTTTGAATCATTGCCTGAACACTCACCTTCGATACTTTAAGTCATTTATCAATGATTAAGAATTTATAACATACCATTGACGGTTATCCAATAATGGTTACCAGAAATCAGTTAACTTTTAAATCGATAAACGTTAACTGTTATCAGATTAACAGGTAACTTTTAACCAGTAACATTCAGTTTTTTTCAAACCGTACCATAGTACCTTGTACAATGTATGGTACGGTTTATGAAAAGGTAACGTTGAACCGGGGTTACCATGTAGCAACCAGTCTTCACAATTCTCCTTTAATACTCCCTGGTGTTTGCTTCTATTTAATTGTCTGTAATTTGGGGATTAGATGATGTCATTGGAATGATTTGATTGGGTGAGGAATTAAGACAATTAAAAGTAATTTGTGCAAAAAAAGATTAAATCCACGCAGTTGTGTGGTCTCTCTGGTGTGAGACAGCAGTTAGCTGTACCACCAGGGAGTATTAAAGGAGAACTGTGAAGACTGGTTGCTGTGGTGGCTCAGTGGCTCAGTGATTATGGTGGCTTCAGCCAGACACCCTGGTTCGAGTCCCTCTGCTGCCGGTTTTTCGCTTTTCTCCTTTCTTTGCCAGCAGGTTGATTTCCAAATAATTACATTCATCAGTGGACAGTTCAGTATATCAGGAAATTTTACGAACCCATTTTTTGCCTTTCCTTAATAACACACTACCTAATGGCCATCTTCAGTAAGATAACGCCCCATGCCATAAGTCATTGTCCAAAAGACAATTTCTAGAGGACAACAATAATAGACTGATGCCCACTCCACCAGAGAGCCCGGACCTCAATCCCATTGAGAATGTCTTGTATGAGTCATCAGAATCACACTCATTGAGCAAGAATTATAATGGTTATGGGTTAGAACATGTTGACTACATACGGTTAAAAAACGGGTATGGGTATGCCTGTAGTACATTATTTACTGACAATACTGTACTGTAGGTAGAATTAATGTACATGATCTAAATAAGAGTTTGGTTCTCGGAAACCATCTTCAATCTAATGTACTTGCACCTGTTTCCAATTGCAATTCTAATAGCCCCTCTGATAGATGCAAATTCCACCTCGCACAAATGAGGATGCTTCTGCTTGACTAAATTATAAGTAAGTGCATTTTGATGGGATCCAGGGGCTGCTTGGCACTGCCATGCCCTTTTCTTCAGTAAGGCTACTGGTTGCTAGCTCTTCATCTGTAAAGAGCACTTTAGATTATTCTGCTCTAAGCTGGATGGCATTTTTTTATTTTCAGATCCATCGATTCCTACAGAGTTATCTGATTCAGTTCAGACATAGTACATCTTTTAATAGATTGTCTGTTCGACATAATAGCATTAACAGTGGTGGAAGAGTTAATGTCTCCAAGTGGGATGCAGAGCCCTGAGACTACCATGTGTGATTGTGCCTGCAACAAGTTTTCAATGTTTTCCAGTCAGGTGCTCACTTGCAACATGCAATGTTTGATACTTTCCATCTCCATCTTTATTTCTCTGACTTCCTTGCTTTGCCGGTTCACTCCTAACTCTGTAGGGTCAGGGTATATATCATTCAGTAATGAAAAATCTGGTATCATACCCAGGGTGGGTGCAGTGAGTGGGATGAGTGAATCAGAACTGTGTGATTCAGTAGTGGGTGCTGTACAAGAGGCAAGTGAGTGTGTAGCAGGTCTTGTGTGCAGGGGAAGTGACTTAGTAGTAATTGATGTGTGAGTAGCGGGTGTTGTGTGAAGGGAGGGTGAGTCAGTATTATGTGATGTGCAAGAGGGAATTGAGTGAGTAACAGGTGTTGTGTGAAGGGGGAATGACTCAACAGTAGGTGGTGTGTAAGGGGTGAGCAAGTTAGTAGTAGGTACGGTACTCTGCTAGTGGTGGGTAGGTTTGTAGATGGTGCTGTGTAAGGGGTAAGTGAGTCTGTAATGGGTATCATGTGAGGGGTGAGTGAATCAGTTTTGTGATGGGTAACAAAACAGTCTGGAGTAGGTGGGGAGTGGGGGTTGAGTGGGTCAGAAGTGGATGTTGCATGGGGTGAGTCTGAAGATGGTGATTGAATGAAAGAGTTCAAAATTGCTTGATCTTGAGTGGTGGGAGTACTATTTGTGGCAGGGGAAGACATCATTATGCTCTCTGTATGATAGAGAACATTGGAACTGGCTTTAGCTGTTGTTTGTTTCCTTTTTCTCTTTGCTGGACTAGGTTTAGCTGGCTCCTCTGTGCTAACAACAATTACTTTCCATATTCTTGATTTGGTCTTCACTGCAATGTTTTCATCTATCTTCAATTCTTTAGATGCTCCAACAGTTCTTCTAATCTTTCATAAAGACTTCCAATAGTTCTTGCTGTCATATCTAGCTGATTTGTTGTCAATATATTTAACAAGAACTTTATCCATTGCAGAGAAGCTGAAGTTTAACACTGAAGAATTTGTTAATACAAATTGACATGTTTCCACCTGTTATAGACATAACAAATGACTTCATAAGAATAACACATTACCAGTTAATGGATTAACTGCTATCGTATATTGCATTACTTCTAACCGATATTCTGTTATTGCTAACAGTTAACTGATTACAGGGTAACCGACAAAAAGGTTACCTTTTCTGGAATTCTTATTGTACATACATGTCACACTAGTACCCAGTACGATGTACACATGACACTAGTATTTTCAATAAAACAACAATCATTATTAAATATATAACTACACAATATATTGGACATGTACTTAGATTATATTCAATAAACAAGGATGCAAATAAAGTGTCATTAATACCGTGTACAATGTACACATGACACCTCGTATTTGTACAATGTACACATGACACGTAGTACCTTGTACAGTGTACACATGGCACCTAGTATTTGTACAATGCACACATGACACCTAGTACCTTGTACAGTGTACACATGACACCTAGTACCTTGTACAGTGTACACATGACACCTAGTATCTTGTACAACGTACACATGACATTAATACCTTGTACAATGTACACATGACATCTAGTATTTTCTACAATGTACACATGACACTAGTACCTTGTATAATGTACATGTGACACCTAGTACCTTGTACAATGTACACATGACACTTAGTATCTTGTGTATACAATGTACACAACACTTGTACCTTAATAATAAACACATATGCAGCGGTTAACTACCTGAATACTGTAACACTTTCTTTTCAGGATGCTGTGAAAGAGTTGAATGAAAGATGGCGTAAATCACAACTTCTCCATTCTAGAGAAACGAAGACACTCAGGGTATTGATTGCATGTATTTGTATTTTTTCTCTATTACAAGAATGTTTATCCAATCCACTTGCAGGAGAAGTGTGGTGAAATGGAGGAGAAATTACACATTAAGGTATTACACGTATTGCAATAGTATGGTATGGAGAGGTAATCGTAATTTGATTGTTGTTTGAAGGAATCAGAGAAGGAACAAACAGTTCGTGAACTGAAAGATGAACTAAAGGATCAGGTGATTCTAGTCTGATTTACATTGTGTTGTAATAGTTTACTGCACCAAGAGATAACCTTTTTGTTTTGAAATTCTACATAAATATTATTCTTTTTATTATTTCAAGGAACAAAAGAAAGAACTTGCAATTCAAGATTTGGAGAAGATGAAATTGAAGGCTGATACCCTTGAGAGAGAGAAAGATACTCTGAAAGTAGACAGTTTCTCTGAATGTCAAATTCAACATTTCACAGTTAACATGTCCTTTGCAGGAATCTGAATTAAAATTAAAAGAAGAGCTTGAACAGAAGGAAATGGAGATCAGTCAGTATGAAGATACTGTAAAGGTTAATTACTTGTAGCTGTTATTAATATTTGGTAATGCAAGACATACTCATAGCTATTGGTTATTCACACAGAAACTGAGAGAAGAGGTTAAAGACACTGCCAAACTACAACAGAAGTTGCGAACAGAAGAGAAGGAATGCAAGGTGAGGATATTCTTCTGTCTGCATTGCTATAGTGATTGTTGCATGGTTATTGAGAGTATCACAGGAAAAACTGTGCATTTGCTTCTGTTACTGCACACTGACCGCAAGAGTGCAGTATCAACTAAACGCTCATCACTGATCATAACATTTGACCACAATTTGAAAATTTTCACCCCATTGTCTGGCTTCATTACATCAATCATGGACACAATACTAATACGTAATTTTAAACAGTAAGTATAACATGTACATATTACGGTATGAGAAAGCTACAAGTGGGTTCTTAAAGTCATCAAAAATGTATAATGTGCTTTTCGGGTGCTAACACCCGCTTATGACACTGAAGACCACAAAGCGCCCACAACAAGACAGTTACAGTATGTCCAAGAGTGCATTGTTTTTATTACACTTACTCTTGGGTGCTTCACACACTCGTTGATAGCTTGACCAATAAATACACCAATGCACCCTAGGACGTACAGTAGCCATGTCATAACTTGTATACTGTGTATATGTATGAGTATGTTTACAGGATCATTGAGTACTTGACTTGTGTGTCTCTCAATCTTGTGACAGGCTCGGCTGAGGAAAGAAGAGGAGAAACTAAGAGCAGCAGAAGAAGAAAAGACCAAATTGAAGTCCAAATTGTTGAAAACTGAGAAAACGCTTGAGGTACATAAGTATTGTAATTGTTATTGTTCAATGTACAAACGTGTCACACTTAGTACCTTGTACAAAGTACATGTAACACCTAATACCTTGTACAAAGTACATGTGACACCTAGTACTTGTACAATGTACATGTGACACCTAGTACTTGTACAATGTACATGTGATATCTAGTACCTTGTACAATGTACATGTGACACCTAGTACCTAGTCCAATGTACATGTAACACCTAGTACCTATATATATGTTTAGGAGGTGAAAGGTACCTTAGGGGAGACATTGAAACAGTTGCAGGACATGAAAAAGTCAAGCACACAGACTGATGTGAGTCATGCCATTATTCAAGTTGTTATGTGAAGTACTTTGTGACTGTACGGTACATGTCGCGAGAAACTAGAATTTTTCCGCAGATCTGCCGCGTAGGATATCCGCATATAGCCGTGCGGCAAGTTATCGATATCCGCGAACACTCTGCGGAATGGTCATCTGGCACCCGCGGCAAGAGAAACGTACGTACGTAGATAGGTACGGTAGTCCGAAATTTCTATGCGGTAGTTCGCAATTGTCACGGTGTTCAGACTGAAATTTGTTCCTACAGGTTTGTCCGAATTGATTTTCTTAGCGCGACATTACGCTCTCGAAAGCCCAAATAGTGAGCAAAGATATTGTCAGCGTCCGATCTCTAGTGCCGCCATATTTTCAACATCGTATAGCCAGCCCCTTTTCTGATCGCTTCCTCATTCGGAAGCTGGAGAAGGAAATAATAAGGAAGCGATCAGTTCATTTGTATACACGTCGTCGTACGTTAGTAGATTCTTCTTCGGAAAACAAACAGATTACGCGTACTAGCCCGACTTCTACTATGTTCCTTTAATTGTACATATGTTCGTAGCCACACCTCGCTCAAACAGTTTTTCGCCTTCTTCGGAAAGCCGTATACGTACCTCTATTCCCCTTCTGCGGAAAGCGTTCCACAAACGTTTCGAGGACATTCTGCAGACTGCTCACATACGTTCTGCGGAAATTTTCGCGGACATTCACCGATAACCGCGACGGCAAACCGCGGAAATCGGCGGAAAAATTCAAGTTTCTCGCGACATGTACCGTATATATTATCCACTCTAGCGCATGAATTGATATTGGGTTAATACCGCATTTTATTACTCTCACAGGATGAGAAGAACGCTCAGATACGCTCCCTTGAAGGGGAGAAGCAACGTTTAACTAAGAAATTGCAGGACATGGAAGATACAACTAAACAGCAGAAAGTATATATCTATAATTATGAAAATTGCTTGTCAGTGATCCAAATTACATCTTATCTTGTGTACTGTTGATGTTAGGATCTAACGTTTACACATGACACCTAGTACCTTGTATAATGCACACATGACACCTGATACCTTGTATAATATGCACATAAACCTAGTACCTTGTACAATGTACAAGTGGAACATGCCATGTATAATTTTGTTATACTGTATGACAACCACCGACAGACAATTGAAGGACAGTGTGTGCATGGGCATAGGCGTGTAGTAGAGGAGAAATGAGTAGTTGATGTGTGTGTATCAATTTTGTGACAGGCTCAGTTGAAGAAGGAAAAGGAGAAGCTAAGAGCAGCAGAGGAAGAAAAGACCTCATTGAGTATCAGGTTGATGAAAGTTGAGGAATCATTAAAAGATACCAAAGTGAGTTATTGTTGTACAATGTACATGTGATATCTAGCTCAAGGGCGCCCACAATGCATACACACAGTATGCCAGTGCGTACCAGATTCCAATAAGGTCTTTGAAAATAATCCCTTGTAAATAGCTAGCTCTGTGTCCAGAAGAATAGCAAGACAAGCCTTATTTAAGTCAAATCCACCTGTAGCCGTGATATTTTTGTTATTAAATATTGCAGTGATTGAAAACTAACAATTTGCTCCTGAATCGATCACTACCACCAGACTAACACTGAGTACTTGGAAACCTCGGTACTATAGTGGCCATTTTGTGATTGCACAATGCTTGTGAATGTGTGCGTACCAACTGTAAACTTCCTGTGGCCACCCCTGTAACTAGTATCTTTAGAGCTTACACATGACACCTAGTACCGTGTATGATTTCAATCTGATATTCAGTATCTTGTATAGTGTACTTGTGACACCTAGTACCTTGTACAATGTACACAACACACTCAGTACACATAACAACCTTTAACTTGACAATTTGAAGACTCCCATTTTGTGTCTGGTGTTTAGGATTAGATGATTCGTTCCAGTGTGTGAAATTAGGTGTGTAGTAGAGGGCAACTTGTGTCTCTCAATCTTGTGACAGGCTCAGTTGAAGGAAGAAGAGGAGAAGCTAAGAGCAGCAGAAGAAGAAAAGACCAAATTGAATGCCAGGTCGATAAAAGCTGAGAAATCACTAAACGATACCAAAGTTAGTCATTGTTATACAATGACACCTAGTACCTTTTACAATGTACACGTGACACCTAGTACCTTTTACAATGTACACGTGACACCTAGTACTTTGTATAATGTACATGTGACACCTAGTACCTTGTACAATGTACATGTGACACCTAATACCTCGTATACAACACACTCAGTACACATAACAACTGCTAACGTGACAATTTGAAGACTCACAATTTTGTGTCTGGTGTTTAGGATTAGATGATTCGTTCCAGTGTGTGAAATTAGGTGTGTAGTGGAGGACAACTTGTGTCTCTCAATCTTGTGACAGGCTCAGTTGAAGGAAGAAGAGGAGAAGCTAAGAGCAGCAGAGGAAGAAAAGACCTCATTGAGTACCTGGTTGATGAAAGCTGAGGAATCACTAAAAGATACCAAAGTGAATTATTGTTGTACAATGTACACATGACATCTAGTACATTGTACAATGTGTACATGAAACCTAGTACTTTGTACAGTGTACATGTGGAACAACATACCTCATATGACCCCTAACATGACAATTGAAGACCCCCATTTCAAGTAGTGTTTAGAATTGGATGAGTTTTCACGGTGTATGGAGTAGGTGTGTAGTAGAGGACAATTGAGTATATAGTTGACTTGTGTGTCTCTCAATTTTGTGACAGGGTCAGTTGAAGGAAGAAGAGGAGAAGCTAAGAGCAGCAGAGGAAGAAAAGACCGAATTGAATACCAGGTTGATAAAAGCTGAGAAATCACTAAACGATACCAAAGTTAGTCATTATGTACAATGTACATGTGATGCCTGGATAGTGCCTTGTACAGTATACACAAGGCACCTCATGCATTGTTACAGTACAATATTCATGCAATACCTAGTGACTTGTACAGTGTACACTTGACACCCAGTGTACAACAACCTCTAACATGACAATTGGAGGACTCACCATTTATGTAGTGTTTAGGGTTAGACAATTCTTTACAGATTGTGAAAGTAGGTGTGTAGTAGGGGACAATTGAGTCAAGGCCGTAGGAGCCAGTACAGCAGCCACGGCTTCAGCTATACCAGTCTTCAGACCATAGTTAAAGAGATGAAAAGGAAGACACAGTAGTTACTATTAATTTTAGCAAATAGTATTGATATACTTATAACCTACTGTAATGAAGAATATCTATTTGTATTAATTTTTACTTTCTAATCAAATCCAATCTAAAAATAGGCTCAAATAGTACAGAATTCAAGATATATTGCGTTGCTTTGCTTTGTAACACCATGTTGCATTTCTTTCTCGTGACGAATTCGGATATTCAGGCCGGATTGGGAATATAAAAAGGCTGTTAACACGTCCGCTTCTGGCCTTCTGGAGGATATTCCAGATGCACCTCATCAGCCCAAACGAGTTGTATTCCCTAAAGATCATTTGGTGCGACTAAAATTGAAAGTGTTTGTTCAAATCAAAGTGGTTGAAGATGTGGAAGTGTGAGGATTGATGTGTGCTGACATACGTACATGCAAAAGGGAAGAAACTACTAGCTTCTAATAAATCTTTCTCCGAGTCATCGTTAGTTTAGGCAGATGACGTGTTTTACGAGACATGATGAGTCTGGTTTGCATTTAAAAAGGCTGCTGATCTCATGATCGTGATTCCAATACCCCACAAAGACGTTAAAGAGATGCTTCCCCCCTTTTAACTGACTAAATGCGCGCAAACCACCTTTATGTTATATACCTGTCTGTTATGTTGCTCAAAACATAACAGACAGGTATTCCTTTGCATGGTGATAGAGATGACACGAATATAGTAACAGCATCCAGTTACTTGTCGATGATGTAATGATTTGTGGACTGGTGTATTTATTGGACTTTTAAAATTAGCTAGATACTGCAGAATTTTGCAGTATCTAGCTAATTTTAAAAGCCAGATAAATACACCAGTCTATAAATCCGGAATGAAATTATTACATCAATAATGGGATTACATGGAATTGCATTTTCGGCCAATTAATGTATTCGCCGTATTGCCTCTGGAGACCTTCCTACGGGCCTGTGAGTAGTTGACTTGTGTGTCTCAATCTTGTGACAGGCTCGGTTGAAGGAAGAAGAGGAGAAGCTAAGAGCAGCAGAGGAAGAGAAGACCTCATTGAGTACCAGGTTGACAAAGGCTGAGGAATCACTAAAAGATACCAAAGTGAGTCATTGTTATACAATGACACCTAGTACCTTGTACAATGTACACATGACACCTAGTACCTTGTACAATATGCACATGACACCTAGTACTTTGTACAGTGTACATGTGGAACAAAATTCCTCATATGACCCCTAACATGACAATTGGAGACCCCATTTCAAGTAGTGTTTAAAATTGGATGAGTTTACACAGTGTATGGAGTAGGTGTGTAGTATAGGACAATTGAGTAGTTGACTTGTGTGTCTTAATCTTGTGACAGGCTCGGTTGAAGGAAGAAGAGGAGAAGCTAAGAGCAGCAGAGAAAGAAAAGACCAAATTGAATGCTAGGTTGACGAAGGCTGAGGAATCACTAATAGATACCAAAGTGAGTCATTGTTGTACCATGACACCTAGTACCTTGTACAATGTATACGTGACACCTAATACCTTGATAATGTATACGTGACACCTAGTACCTTGTACAATTTCAATCTGATATTCAGTACCTTGTACAGTGTACTTGTGACACCTAGTACCTCGTACACAACACACTCAGTACACTAACCCTAACAACTTCTAACTTGACTATTTGAAGACTACCAATTTTGTGTCTGGTGTTTAGGATTAGATGATTCGTTCCAGTGTGTGAAAGTTGGTGTGTAGTGGAGGACAACTTGTGTCTCTCAATCTTGTGACAGGCTCAGTTGAAGGAACAAGAGAAGAAGCTGAGAGCAGCAGAGGAAGAAAAGACCAAATTGAATGTCAGGATGATGAAAGCTGAGAAATCACTAAAAGATACCAAAGTTAGTCATTATGTACAATGTACATGTGATGCCTGGATAGTGCCTTGTACATTGTACACAAGGCACCTCATGCATTGTTACAGTACAATATTCATGCAATACCTAGTGACTTGTTCAATGACATGTGACACCTAATATGGTGTATAATTAATACCTAACACCTAGTATAATGTACACTTGACACTCAGTGCACGAAAACCTCTAAAATGACTATTGGAGGACTCACCATTTATGTAGTGTTTAGGCTTAGACAATTCTTCACAGTGTGTGAAAGTAGGTGTGTAGTAGAGGACAATTGAGTAGTTGACTTGTGTGTTTCAATCTTGTGACAGGCTCAGTTGAAGGAAGAAGAGGAGAAGCTAAGAGCATCAGAGGAAGAAAAGACCTCATTGAGTACCAGGTTGAGGAAGGCTGAGGAATCACTAAGAGATACCAAAGTGAGTCATTGTTGTACAATGTACATGTGATACCTGGCTAGTACCTTGTACACTGTACACATGATACTTAGAACCTTGTACATACCTTGTGCAATGTACACATGACACCTAGTATCTTATACCTACAACGTACACGTAACATCTATTACCTTATGCAATGACCATACTGTAATTTGTATTGCATGAAGCTGAAGCCACATGTACTAAGTTGTAGTAATCTTCAGGTAAGTTTTTGTGTTGTGTGTGTGTGTGTGTGTGTGTGTGTGTGTGTGTGTGTGTGTGTGTGTGTGTGTGTGTGTGTGTGTGTGCGTGTACATACGTGTGTGTGTGTGTGTGTGTGTGTGTGTGTGTGCATTTTTGTATGCATATACGGTAGGCGCCAAAATAAACTTTGCGTTCCGTTCCGTCTAAACGCGACTTCGTACTTTTTGCCTACGGAAAAAAAACGAAAACGGAACGAAACGGAACGAAACGGAACTTGCCAAAAGACGGCGAGAACGAAATGTGTTGATTTGAACGTATTCTATCAAAGTACAGAACGATTTGGCTAGATACTCAATTATGAAGATCTCGTCGCTTTAATACCGAATAAAAACAACTACCACAAATGGATTCGTCTAGGCAGTGGAGAGATCTTCTGGAATGAACGATCGATCTAGTGAACTCACCTCTTGATATAATTATGACCCATCGCTATTGGAATACGAATTCCTTCTGCTCTCAAACGAACTTGGATAGTAGGTGATTTGGTACCATTTGAATAGCGAACTGAAATACTTTATGGCTATAGACTATGGTTGCTTCAGCACACGTCTTTCCGGAGTAAATCGGACTTGAATGACACACGACGAAATGTACACACGTTTATAAAGTTATGTGTTAGTTAGCGTTGATCAACACCGTTCGTTTTCTAAGGAATAGAACGAAACAAAACGCTACGGACGGACGGAAAAAAGACGAAAACGGAACGATCCGTTCGACCGTTTCGTATTCGTCCGTACGAAACGGAACGCAAAGTTTTTTTTGGCGCCTACCGTATGTGAGTATGTGTATGACCGATTGTATGTATAGGTGTATATGTGTTAGCATATGCATATGGATATGAGTGTACATGGTTCAATGCGGTATACCAGTGTAGTAGTGTTTTTAAGTAACTACATTATGGATTTTATCCCACCAGAGAGAAGTTGACACCTTGAAGACACAGTTGAAGAATAAAGAACAAGAAGTGTACTCACTAGGTGAACAGCTAACTCAGGCCACAACCAGGGCTAACACAGCTGAATGGAAATGGAGGCAGTTAGATGTGAGGTTGAAGCTAGGCTATGTGTGTGTGTCAGGTTCCTTAAGTCTCAACAATACCTTGTATGTACCTTGTGCAAAGTACATTTAATATATGTATTGATACCGTGTACAATGTACTAGTTTTGTGACAACCCCCAACACGTTTATTAAAAGATTACCCCATTTATGTAGTGTTGAGGACTAGATAATACCTCACAGTGTGTACAAGTAGGTGTGTAGTAGAGGACAATTGAGTAGTTGACTTGTGTGTCACAATCTTGTGACAGGCTCGGTTGAAGGAAGAAGAGGAGAAGCTAAGAGCAGCAGAGGAAGAAAAGACCTCATTGAGTACCAGGTTGACAAAAGCTGAGGAATCACTGGATAATGAAAAAGTGAGTTATTACTGTACAATGTACACGTGACACCTAGTACCTTGTACAATGTACACATGACATTCCATACCTTGTACAATGTACATATGACACATCCACATGATTGTCAAGAGATTCCCCATGCCGAGTAGTATTCAAATGCACTTCACAGTGTGTGGATGTAGATGTTTAATCTTGTGACAGACTCTGTTGAGGGAAGAAGAGGAGAAGCTAAGAGCAGCAGAGGAAGAAAATACCAAATTGAATGCCAAATTATCAGAAGCCGAGAATTTACTGGAAGTAAGTATTGGAATTGATATTGTTCAGTGTATGTGTGACACCTAGTACCTTGTACAATGTACACATCACAGTTCCTACCTTGTGCAATGTATACGGGAAACTTAGTACCTACATAGTACCTTGTACAGTGAGTACTCATTAACTTTTGCTTGAGAAATATGAGGATTAACAAGTTTGGGGATTAACTGGATATACATTACTAATTATAGATTACAGTGAATTCCCATTAAACTGCCAATTCCCATGTACCAACCTGTTTGTTATACTGCGTTGTAGTACATTTAATGTACTTCCTGTTACAGTTTGTTTTGCATCGCTAGTCAGTATAGTTTCTGAGTTACGATTTGAATTATACCTTACAGAACTCTGCAATTAGGTATATGCTGTTAAACATTCACTTCTGGTAAAAGTAAGTACTTTCTGCATACTAACCACGTTACGTATGACATACTTTACAATGAAACTGAAACTTGGCCAGACTGCAGGGTGAACATTGTAGATACATATGATGCAATAATCAAGATTTGCCAGAAATAAAATTTAATACGTACTGTTCGCTGATTTTGCCATGATATATCGACTGCTTGATTAGTGTGCAAAAAGGGCCTTTTTCATATCCTGTCACATATACATGTGCTTATGAATATCCAGTTAATCTGCCAAACTCATTAATCCACTGTACTTTTGGAAATTGAATTGTGGTGGAGTAACGACAATTCACTCCATACTGGTACTGTAAAATTGTAACAAATAAGAAGATTCTGCAGATAAAGCAGTGGCTGAATAATGAGAAATCCCTGTATGTGTGATAGGATCTGAGTAATGGGTTAATTAAATGTGTGCATTTGCCTTTTGGATAGCATCATAACAGAGCTTAAAGATGCTTTTGTCTAATCTATTTCGTTTCTGATGTACAGCAGCTGAATTTATAACTTGCTTTTAGCAATAACAGTTTTGAGAATTATTTACCTTGTGTACATAAAGGAGGCGAATGAAACCTTGGAAGAAAAACACAAGCATTTGCAGGAAATGCAACAGTCACACTCCCGGACTGATGTGAGTGTATGCCACCTTCAATGTTAGGTTATGCAATTAAATTTGAATTCAATGCAATTAAATTTGAATTCAATGCAATTTAGTCTCGAAGCAATCAATTTAATACATGCATAGTACTGATAATAAATTATTGCTTTCTGTAATAATCATCTCTATCTTGTGCTGCTATCACAGGATGAGAAAAACAATCACATACAGAAACTTGAAGAGGCAAAGCAACATTTTATTGACAATTTACAGGACATGGAAGATAGGATCAAAAGTCAGGAGGTAACTAATGTTGTTTGCTTAATTAATTTTCTGAGTTATATTTGCAGGTTGGTTCACTGTAGCTAAGTCTTCACAACAGAAATTGTATTCTCTCAATTGTTTATCTGCAGATGGAGATACATAGACTAGGCGAAGCAAATGCCAATTTGAAGGTATGGAAAAATTACTTAACTTGAAATTGTTTGCACAAGATATTTTTAACACAAACAAATAATATGAAAACCATGATTGGCCTATGTAGGTATATGCATATTCCATTTTACCTCAGTATGTGCTTCAAATACGAAGTGAAGCACCTAATCAGTGTGTATTATGGTCTTCATGTGAGAATGCACCATCGATGGTATAGATGTAAAAGTGTATGTTATACTATCTCCCTCCACCTATAGTACAATTCATGGACTCTGTCTTGTTGAGAAATCCATTATTTTGCTTCCCTGTTGAATGACTTATCATGTAATACCAAACTCGAGAAATGTTTTTTGACCATGCCTGTAAATAATACACTGCTCCCCAAAAGGTAGAACGAGGTTGTTTGGATTACGGTATAATTCTTATCATTAGCTGCTGAGTAACCAGCAAGTGGTTGACTTCCCTGTCGGGTATGTTGTACGTAGCTAAAGGTTACCATTATCAGTGGAACACAGTAGTTGTCCTCGAAGGCTCAATATTTTAATGTAGTGAACTGTGTTTTCCCAAATCAACAGAATTCTACTGTGATCGGAACTACACCATTTGACCTTATGACCTTATCTATAGTATAATTATTTCATTGGGGCCATATTTTTCTTCCAAAAATAATGTCCCCGGTAGATATTATTTTTCTTGCCACTGTATTTGTGTAAGAGTTTCCAGAAGCCCTGGAACCCTGTGCCAAGGCCATTGCATTATGAAATAAAACAGACAAAACCACACGACAGTATTGGGGGGGATACTATCAATTAGGGAATTGAACGTCATATTTCTGACCATTGGAAAATCATGCTGCTGGTAAGTGGGATGTCAGATGGTTATTTTGAGCTCATTCCAGCTTTTTACATGCATACATTTCCCAGTATTTCAAGGGCACCATATTTTTTGTACCAGTGTCCCATCAATGATGAAGTATATGACATCATCAGTAAAACATGTGCATGTTAAATTGTAATATGGGATGCCACCTATAACAGTTGTGTTGATAGTTATAAGAATAAATATAGTTAACAGGAACAAAAGGTGTTGTGCTTTGGTTTTTTCATTAAGGTGCTTTCACTATATTTATAGTGTGTACTTATCATAATGGTCCAGGATACAATCCTACATACTTCAAATGTATTCTTATACTCCTTCCAATGTCCAGAGTTGTCATGCCAAAGACATGAAAGAAGCTGACTACAGAGCTAATGAGGAGCTGCAAAAGCTGAAGAGGAAACACAGTAATCTGGAGGACAAGCTCAGGGACAAGGCCAACACTCTCCAACAAAAACGGGTTTGTTGTTTGTATTCTTGATTGAAATTATAGTATATGTGCAGTGAAACACATTCTCATACAGAGAGAGGTTAATGACATGTCAATGAAAGTCAAAAATTTTCAAGAGCTTCTTGAAAAGGAGAAGGAAGCTAAAAAACAAATGGAGGCTCAGTGTCGTAGACTTGAAAATAACCTTATGTCAGAAAAGGTATGTATCCCTAACCCTATGTTGTGCTACACATATCTACATAAATATTAAAATCATCATGAACACCTTCCATTTTGTAATGTACATTTCCATTATAAAAGGAATCAGGCTTGGGTCCACAAATTTGTAAACCCAATGAGGGATCAGCTGCAACAGCTGCATGTTTATTGAACACAATTGATTTTTGTTATTTGTTTTGTGTTTTGAATGTGTAAACATTCTTTGATCTCCCTTTGATCTTTGTGGGTTTGCAAATTTGTGGACCCAAGCCTGATTCCTTTTATAATGAAAATGTGCATTACGAAATGGAAGGTGTTCATGATGGTGTTAAGGGAGTTTTTGTAGCATGAAGCATGCCCACTGAAGCAGTGCATGATTAATGCACAGATTAGCACTATTTGAAGAGGGACCCAAACAAGCATTTTTAAACTTGGCTTATGTAAATGTTGAAAATTCAAATTTTGGCCATACAGACCATTGCCCTATTGGACATATATGGACAAATACTATCTAGCAAGTAGCTTGTTTGCCATACGGTCTGCAAAATCTTTCGTCGAACATGGTGATAAGCATCTGATTTCCTACATCTGATATACAGAGGGTGTCCCTATTAATAGGTGTAAGGTGACAGATCTTACCAGTGCACATGCAGAATGGTTGCTGGAATGTCTACTGTACAACCTTTGGGAAGCCACAATGATACATGGAAGCTCCATTGTGATATAGGGTGATTTCATATATCACTATGGATTTTGCTTTGATATAGACATGCCTGTACTTAATATTATATTATGCATACAAATGCTAACATTACCCCATGGTATGTTTTAGAAACATCACAAGGAAAAAAATGATGAATATCAGACCAAGATAGCTCATCTAGAAGATGAGAAGGGAAGACTGTTAACTGAGATGGCCAATCTAGCAGAAGCTGGAGACAGGCTTGTGCGAGAGAAAGAAGAGTTGGAAGAACAGCTGGTGAACATGGAAACTGCTATCAAAGCTCTGACAGTGAATAGAGATGAACTCGCTGACGAGAAGGATAGATTGCTAGGCACAGTAGTTGATCTGGAGGAGGAGAGAGCCAACCTCAGATCTAGTATGGCAGATCTGGAGAGGTTGAAAGGTGAACTATTAGAGGAAAGAAAGTGTCTTGAGGAAAAGCTCACAGAAGCAGCCAGAAGGTGTGATGATCTACAGGAAGAACGTTCAGATTTAGAAGAGAAGTTCAGCAACCTTGAGCAACAGCACGTCAGCAGTCTTCAAACTAATGTACGTAAACATACACTGTACATATTATGTGAGGTGTACATGCTCATCTTAATTAATATAATAGGAGGAGATAATAAATTCTTTGAAAGAGAGGTTAAAGGAGACTCAGGTATGTACAAATACACACATCCACACATTCATGGACATACATATCAATTTCACATGGCATTGTATACATATAACAGGAAAACCTGTAAACACATGACTTACATTATATGCTCAGCCAGAGACACACATACATCCCCAATGAATTCTCTTTAATCTGCCACAAGTTGTTTTCAAAACATGTGGTGGATTGACGAGTTTGGTGGATGAACTCAATATTCATCAGTATACTTGAATATTGACTTTGGGGGTGGCAGCCCCATGACTTTTTCAACTTGAATTACGTGTTTTTCTAGTTTCTTACTTTTGGTATGCATAACATGTCTGGGTACTGTATACTGTAGGTGGGAAACACTTTTATGTTATATAATTTTTATGAAACAAGCAAATTTTTAGCCTTTTTGTGTGATTATAATACGAACAATTAGTATTTATGGTATTACGATTTTCCTTGTTTCACACTTTGTGCCAAACTTGAAAGCGAACTCATACGAGATTGCTGGTCACGTGTGAGTATTCTGTACTCACAATGTAAATGTACACACAACTTGAGCCTCATGCGTGAGGTTTGTGACAACCTGACACAGGACCTTTATTCACTACTGTAGGTTCCTTTGGTGCATAAAATTGTGTTAATCCATCAACAGGTAATTTGAGTTTAAAAATTCATAGGGCTGCCGCTCCCACACTCAAATTACTTGGATTGGATGAGCGTTACATACTTTAAGTCAAAATAATATAGAACCCCTAAAAATTGGCTTTTCGATTATTCCATGTGTTTTACGCCATTTACAATTTTGTGACACCATTAATTGGCTGCCTATGTTAATCTTACCTGCCTACATTTCATTGACTAATTTTGTAGTGGTATACTGGTTTTCATTCATCAACACCACATGAAGTATCATATTTAGCATGGTTCTGGACTATTTTTGTTTCCATATATTATTTGTTGAGCCACTTTGGCTGCAACATATGGGTGCGGATATTTTAGTGTCCCCGAAGTAACTTTCAGGGGTTGGCAACTATCTTTCACATATGTATATACAATGTAGCAGATATGTACATGTTTTTAACTAACACTGCATAATTCTATCTCTAAAATAGGCTGCCGAAGATGCATTGAGTGTGACTGTGAATGAGAAAGATGGAAAACTAGATCATCTAACTGAAGAAATCACTGACTACAAAGGACAGCTTGAAGGTGCTCGAATGCAGCACCGAGAATTAATTGTGAGTTTTACAGTATGTTAACATGTCCATATTATATCATTAATGTTTATATGTCCTGTTCATACTCCCAGGAGAAGTTTGAAGCTCTTGTAACTGAGAACGAAGACTGCCAGAGAAGATATGAAGAATTAACTCATGCTGATGTGAGTGTTTGTGCTGCTTTCATATGCATACATAGTGTAAGTTATTCTTCACTTAACAGAAAAGGATTAAGGAAGAACTAAGCATTGTTAGAGATGAAAGAGACAATTTGAAGATACAGGTAGAAGAGTTGGAGGCTTCTCTAGTTGACTCCACTGTGAGTGTATGTGATTTTCATCATTGTAGTAGTGTGTGTATTTATCTGTCGGGCCGGGTATGAAACAAAGAGTAATTGTGTCCCTTGATTTGTATGTTGTGTTCACATACTAAGGAGAGGGTTAAAGCTCTTACAATCGAGAAGGAAAAATATGAGAATGTGAATAATTAGCCGATATTGTTTTTTAAGCCCCTTTTATTGTAGTGACGTGCTATTTATTAACACATGATTATACTTATTATTACTACAGGAAAAACTAAAACTCATTGGCAGTGAAAGAGATAATTGTCAGCTAAAGTCTCTTAATTTGGAGGCCTCCCTAGATGAATCCAAAGTAAGTGCATATTGTCTTCATTGTCACATTGGTGTTTGTCACACTTGTTATGTGGTACTATCCCTTGATTGTATGTTGTGTTTATTTATTGATACACTGTCAGCTGTTCATTCCTTGACATACAATTATCCAGGAAAGACTAAAAAGCATTGTCAATGAAAGAGATAATTGTCAGAGAAAGTCTCAACGCTTGGAGGCTTCTCTAGCGGAATCCTCTGTGAGTGTGTGTTCTCAATACCATTGTAATGTATGTGAATACAATAGTATCCCCTTTAAGAAACCCACTGAATGCCCACTCCTCTTATAAAACCAGTTTTCTTACACCCTTTTCCTATAAATGTCGTAGAACCGGTTGAACCCAATTTCTAACCAGGTCAAACCCAAGTTAGCAGGTTCACATGCAGTAGCAAAAGTGGGTCAAACACGTGTTAATTAAACGGGTCGAACCATAAGGCTTGTAAATAGTAGGGTTTGATGCCAGTTCCATGCCAGTTGCAAGTGAGTTAAAAATGACAGAAGGACGGGGAATGTGGAGTGATGACAAAAATTAATCAAAGCCTTGCTAAAGATTTAGGGAGAGGAATCAATTGATCGATCGATAGATTGACTAGGACTGCCGTACAGTGTTTTGTCTCAAAAGGCAACTGTGAAGTTTGCGACATGAAAAATAAGTTGCCCTGACAATCTTAAAATTCTACTTCCATTCTTGTACTGACTATGTCTGTTAGGAACCTATGGCCTCTGGGGTCATTCACAGCCATCATCTTGTTAGGCTGCAAGCAAATGATGGTGATTAGGAGCTGCAGAAGTGGGCCGCTTCTTTCAAATAGGAAATGGTGAAAACAAAGCATGATAGCTCTTCTTGCCGCTGCACTGGAGATGACTAATTGCCTATGAACTTCAGATTTGAAATGATACCACACAAGGAAATGAAAAGAACCAATCTTATGCCCCTCCATCTTTAACTCTTACGTACTCCAAATTGGTTCAGGTGGGCAGAAAACCTGGTTTCATTCCCGGTTACTTTTACGCAGTTTTAACCCACTTCAATACACATATATGAAAACAGTATTAGTCACCAATATTTTCTACATGGTCCCCCAATACCCCCTCACCAAAAACCAACCCTCATACATGACCAGTGACTGCATATTGATCACTTAGAGGACTAGCTCAAGGGAAGTGGCAATTGCAAATTGTTATCTCAGAGTAATACAGTCATATTTCTGACAATATCCATATTTGTGACACTTTCGTGAGCTTTTTGTGGTTCTCAATCCATTTGAACCGTTTACCTAAATTTATTACTTGAAGAGTATCCTTGAGTACCAGGTAGTAGATTTTACCCTTGCAGATCAATTGCTAAAACATCTGTGTATCACCCGTGAGGATCATCTTTGTGCACAGAAGTGTCCACAATAATAAATTATAGTGATACATACAAAAATCTGCAGACTGAGTTCTGTATAGCACATGCATGTGTGTGTTTAAGTGTGTGTGTGTGTATGTGTGTGTGTGTGTGTGTGTGTGTGTGTGTGTGTGTGTGTGTGTGTGTGTGTGCGTGTGTGTGTGCGTGTGTGTGTGTGCGTGTGTGTGTGTGTGTGTGTGTGTGTGTGTGTGTGTGTGTGTGTGCGCGCACGCATGTGTGTGTGTGTGTGCATGTGTGTGTGTGTGTGTGTGTGTGTGTGTATGTGTGTGTATGTGTGTGTGTGCTTGTGTGTATTTATTTCCATTAGTATGATGAATTTACTTCACAAAACTGGCCACAGTGGCCTACAGCAAAGTTGCAAAATAGGGGAAGCATGATCTAATATTTTTAAGTTTCATGCAAAATAATACTTGTACGTACTTGAAGTATAAACATGTGAGATCATATGTAACATGTTGTGTAGGAAAAACTTGATGAAACTAGAAGCAAGTTGGCCAATGCTGAAAACGAATACAACCTACTCCAGGTATATTTATTCAACTGTCTATGTCAATTGATCCTGGTGGCCAATGACATCATTTTATGTCTGAACACAGGCCAGGTATGATCAAGTCTTGAGTGAATATAAGCAGACACATGCAAAATTGCTGCGTAGTGGAAAGGTACGTAGCCATTCCTTTCAAGTCTATTGGTGTATTTGTGCTATCATTTTTTGTACTGGGTGTTGATTTCCTCTGTAGGTCGCAAATAGTAAAGAAGCAACTATTGTGAGACAGTGTGCAGAGTCTTTAGTGGGGGAGGTAAGATGCATACATATACAATGTTACATTACTGTAACAATCAATCACCGAACGAAAGTACTGCATGTGGTTATTTGCCATCCTAGGGGATCTTACTCGAGTAGGATATAACTATGGTTTTAAGGACTAGCTACCATATCCTTATTTTCTCTGGTGTACTTTTGTATTCACACAATGCTGTATTTTATTTGCAGTTGTATATGTACACACAATACACCTCGTAGATGGCTTTCAGTTTACAGCATTTTAGTACAATGTCATGTTTGCGTCCTCTACTTAATGTCTACTTCATGTCTATTATTTATGCACATTGTTCTTATTAGATGATTGAACATGTGTTAGAAGAACAACTTGAGAAGGTTAAAACAAACCTGGAGGACACAAAGGTGCTTAGCTGTACCATCCGCCAGTGTGGCAATAAAGAGGAATGTGATTCATATTGATAACATATTTTACAGTTGGAGCTGACAACAGTAACAGCTAGGTTGGCTGAGGAAGAACAGAAATGTCAGCAGCTACAATATCACGTGTCACATCTGTCTGAAGAGCTAGCCAACATCCAGGAAGACCTGAGACGGGAGAGAGAAAAATGTGCGAGATATCGAGATGAAGTTTCAGGACTGGAGGTACAACTCTTTTGTTCTTCTATTCTATTATGTATTCATTGACCCCATTTTCATATAGAATGCCCAAATGGATGTAGTTGTACAAAAAGATGCTATAGAGAGAGACCTTGCAGTGGTGAAGGGCAAAAATGAGCAATTTCAAAAGGAGCTCAGTCATCATAGGAGCAGGCTTTCAGTGGTGGAGAGAGACTTTCGACAAGCTAAAGTATGTGTGCAGCCCATGTGTGCATGGGTGTGCATGTATGAGTTTGTTTGCATGTGTTAGCATCTATCACAATATATACATGCTACAGTAGTGATTGAAAGTAATAGCCCTACCAGCTCGCAAGTTTCTCGCGAGGCCTCACAACCTCATATCACATCAAAAATTATTCACACTAACGATGTCATACGACCAATAGTGTATGAATGATCATAGATATGAACAATGCAGTCATAGCTGGGTTTGAACGTGTAAAAGATGCCTATACAAGCCAAAGAATCGTTTCTTGAATAGGAAGGCATAGCACCCAGCAAAATCCTTCGAATTTTGCGCGAAGAAAAGAAAGCTACAGCAGCTATACTGTGCGAAGTTGGCTGAAGCACTGGGAGGCTTATCAAGATTCAGGGGAAATCTGTGTTTGTAAAGAACATCATAAATTATCGAAGTAAATAAAATATTCTTGGACCAATGCTCAAGAGAATGCCTAACCTATTTCTCAGGGAGCTATCATACCTGTATTGAGCTAGCCATTCAACCTTAATAATAATAAATTTGATTGAAAAAAAGTGATTTGCAATCTAAATTGTCCATTCAAGATTGGAAGAGTGGTCAATGTAATGCCATAGCACAGTTAAAGTCTGATACGAATCACCTCTACTACAATTAACATAGGCGGCGGAACAGGGGGGGCCAGGGGGGCCATGGCCCCCCCACTCATCACAAAGGTGGGGTCAAGAATGTCTATGTAGAGTATTGCATACATGGACACAAGTGCAATATTAATCATGAGTTCAGCACCAAGGCCCCCCCACTTGCCAAAACATTCCTCCGCCTATGATTAATGCATTTGAAAGCAAAGGTTAAAGTACACATAACAAGCACACGAGAGCACATGGGAGTGCATGCCCCTGCAAGTTTTGGTATCATTACTTTCAATCACCACTGTATATCCACAGGATACAGAAAACCAGCTTTGTTCACAGTATGAGGATTTAAAGGTGCTTAATAAAACAGTGGAGGAGGAGAATGCCGTTTATCGTAAAGCACTGGAAGCTAAAACAGCGAGCTGCTTGCAGTTACAGGAGGAGAACATGCAGCTAAGGGTATTGAAGAAGCAAGAAAAACAGATCAAATCTCAGAAGCAGACCCTCAGGCAGGGACACAAGGCTCTTCAGCAGGAAAGGGTGGACCTGGAGAAGAAAAAGGCTTCACTGGAGGTACTGCCCCTATGGTTGTGTGCCATTATAATAATTATTTTACATGTGTTTAACAAAGAAAATCTCACTTGAGGACTACATTTGTTGTTGACAGGGCCAAGAAAAACAGCTACGAGAGACACACGAACTGACTCGACAGTCTTTGGAAGAGGAACGAAAACTTCAGATTAAACAGTTTAGGGTAGATCAACAGGTAATTCTGGATGAACTATCCAGTAAAATTGATGAGAGGTCTAAAGAACAGCAAAAAGAACAGAAACAACACTTCGAAGGAATTGTACAAAGGCAACAAGTAGCTGTAGATAAAATGTGCAGTGAAGTCAGTGAGACAACTAAAGAACAACAGAAAGAACAAAAGCAACACTTCGAAGGAATTGTACAAAGGCAACAAGTAGCTGTAGATAAAATGTGCAGTGAAGTCAGTGAGACAACTAGAGAACAACAGAAAGAACAAAAGCAACACTTCGAAGGAATTGTGCAAAGGCAACAAGTAGCTGTAGATAAAATGTGCAGTGAAGTCAGTGAGACAACTAGAGAACAACAGAAAGAACAAAAGCAACACTGCGAAGGAATTGTGCAAAGGCAACAAGTAGCTGTAAATCAAATGTGCAGTAAAGTCAGTGAGACAACTAAAGAACAACGAAAAGAGCAAAAGCAACTGTTTGAAGATATGGAAGCACAAAGCATTAAGCAAAGTGAAGAACACGAGTTAGCTATGAAGCTGCGTGAAAAAAGTGGAACGAGTGTAGTTCGAAGACTTGAATGTGAATTGTACAATGTTAAAGGAAAGGTTAAATTGTTTGACTCTGAAGCCCAGAAAGTAAGCATCATAATATCTACTGATCAGTGTGTAAGGTTGGTTAAGTGATTTTCACTCTGTAAGGTTTGTAAACCAGAAATTGCAAGCGTGGATGTGAAAATGAGTCCTGAACAAATTGATCCATTGCAAAAATTTGAAGTGGGTGTTCTACGGTTATGTTAATATTCATCGTACTGCATGCCTACATATTCCTATACAGATGGTCTGTGAATTACTCAATTGTTTTGAAGCAAAAGTTCTCCATCATACTAATTCTGGACTAACGGAACCACCAGAGAAAATGGGTTTGAAGTGTGATTTGGATGGCTTTGAAGTCTTTGATGTTTGTGATGTACAACACCTCAGCGACCAGTATAAGCTTCCTGTTGCGGTAAAGAAATTCGTTAAGTCTATTCAACACCTTGCTCCTGGACCAAGTTTTGTATGCAGCCTGCCATTTATTGTTTATGCACGGAATGTATACTTTCTTAACCTATTATTGGCCAGTTCGCCTTTCTTGGTTGTAGCAGATCCTAGCAACATGCTCCAAATGAAGCCTACTCTGGTCTGTGTACTGGCAAAGGCAACTCTTGCAGGAGATTTTGAAAAGGAATTTATAACATGCCATAAGGAATGGAAGAACAAAAGCAGTGGTGTTATCTTTCACCCAACCTGGGGTGGACATGAACCAGAGGAGCCCTTAACCTCTTCCACAGTTGACCTTCCTGACAAGTTGGAGACATTATTGGTGGAACTCAACCTGAGGTTAGCTAGGAAACTTCATAAACTCAAGCCGGAGCTTGCAGGATCACTTTGTACAGGTATGCTATGTTAAATAGTGTGACCACATCTACACATACAGTTGCACATACACACAATGTAATATTCAATTTATTACACGTACAGTCGAAATTTGTTATAACAAGATCACTTTTAATAAATTTTGTTTTATGGTGAATTACATCCCAAGTCCCGGCCAAGCGCCTATACTGAAGTATGGGACTGACTTCGCTTATAACGAAAACGCATACAGTGAATTTCCGTGTATAGCGAAGTCTTGACATAAAGGCCGAAATCATCAACCCTGTCTGATACTGAAAAATCGTGACAGCATTCTCAGCCATCAGCAACAACAAGTCATGGATCCTCAAAGTAAGCGATTTCGAACAGCGAAACACTTGGATGTCGAGGAGGCATTTTTCAGTTGGTTCAAGGTAGTGTGCGACTAAAATATTCCTATTTCCGGACCTTATTGACTACAGAAGCGTAACACTGTACTCTTGCATGACATGAGAGATGTCCAAGTAATTTGAGTGCAGGGGCGGCAGCCCCACGAGTTTTTGAACTTGAATTACTTGTTTAATCCGGCCCGAGAGATTCCTTATGACAAGATTCAACTGTATCAATATCATTTTTATAGCATCATGCATTCGTACATGCATCACAATTTGTGTTGCTATCTACTGTACATATACTATAGTTCCCTCTCTATCCTAGCACAATTGCAAGTACAGGAATGTACAGAATGATCTATTCTATATTATAGATAATTAACCAGATGGACTAATATAGTGTATACATTATTGTACTTTACATTAAATTTTGACGTGTGAAAGTATAATGTGATTTGTAATAATGTATTTGACTATGCGTATTCATATTGTGCTTATGTAATTAATAATAATAATATACTTCATTAATTATAAATGGTATATGTATTGACCACATACGCATCTGCAAAGTATGCAATTGCAGAACTGCATGCTTTATATAATATATTGTTCTATTAACGTCTTAAGCTTATTGGAAACAGCACTACATTCTTATTATATATACATACAACCTTGTCTATATATTATGTACTATGAGGTTTGGCTACTGCAGAGTAGGTAATGCATGATATAATATTATATACACCTGATAGTACTATAGTGTAATCCATTGCAATTATAGGGTTACACCCTTTTCCCATATAATTATGCTAAGCCTATTATACTATTTTATCGCAACCACACATTCCAGCTGTCCAAAAATCCCCAATTCTTGGAACACCTAGCCATGGAATACAATGGCTATTATAAATGTTAAACAAAATATACAGACAAAAGCAATCATGTATGAATTCTACGATGAGCCAGAGTCTAAGATCTGGAGTGAATCTCAACCTCAACCTACACTATATATGTGCTAGTCAAAGGACTAAGCAAAAAAGAGTCCAATGAAGAAAGATACAATAATCATAATCAATGCTAGGATGAAAAGGGGAGCCTTATGAAGATATTGCTCGTAAGGATGGTCATTAGGCAACCTGGTAATGTGGGCACCAGCCTGCTGAGATGGAAGGTCATCAGCCTGTTTCAAAGCACCTTTCTTTTCAGGAGCCACAGACAATGTTTTATCCATAGATTCACTCTTCTTGAGTACCCCCAGTGATTTTGCAGATGTTATCACTGAAATATGCTAAATAAAAATAGACATCATTTAAGGACTAGTATCTTGGAAACATTGGAAATACATGTACACACACATACACACACACATGTACATGCACACCACACACACACACACACACACACACACACACGCACGCACACACACACACACACACACACACACACACACACACACACACACACACACACACACACACACACACACACACCTTACTCCCTTTAGTATACAGGTTGTCAAGCTCCGACTTCATGATTTCATATCTATCCACATCTTTAAGGAATGCTTGGGAGGAAAGGTCTTTCTGAATGTCACTGAAACTTGGGCGTTTATCAGGTACATCAAAGCACTCCGTCAAGAGTGGTTGAAACTCCCTCTGGGTTTCCTCAGGAAGATCATCAAGAAGGTACTTCCTCCTCTCATACCCTGACAAAGTATCTTTTCCTTTTGGTACAGGCTCCCTGTGGGTGAGGGTTAGGACGGCAACAGATCCAAAAGAATAAACATCCACTTTTGAGTCGTAATCCTCACTTTCCACTTCAGGTGCAGCATAATTAGAATCACCAATACGTTGGGTTAGTTTGTCCTTGTCGACAGTATCGTACACTCGAGCAGTGCCAAAGTCGCTGACCTTAGCCACCAGGCTGGCGGTGAGGAGAATATTCTTCCCTTTGAGATCTCTGTGAATGATGCTTTGGTCGTGGAGGTACACCATTGCTCTACAAATGTCCAGAAGAATTGCTCGCTTGAAGTCGAGTGGGATGCAATCTTTTAGTGCCAGACAGTCTTCCAAGAAATCCTGCAGGTTTGTTGTCAAAAGCTCCATGACAACAGAAGGCAATTCTTCCGGACTGGATCCTTCCAATAGGCCGTAAAACTGGACGACATTCGGATGTCGGAGAAAAGCAGCCCATGTGTAGGCTTCTCTTTCAACCTGTTTCATTTCATCCTTGTCCTTTGGGTTTACTTTAAAGATCTTTACAGCACAAGGAGTATTGTGCCATGTAGCTTCTTGAATCTCGCTGAAGTTACCTTCACTGATCACTTCATCTATTGATACTTCATCCTTCTTGAGATAGAAGAAGGCCTTCAAACTTTCATCATCAATTTTTTTCAGGGTGTTAACCTTCATCTACAATCATATCAAAAAGTACATAAATAAACTTACAAGCAGTATCTGATACATAATATAAGAGAATAGATTTCAGTCGAGAACAACATTACAGAGCGGTATTCCATAGCCATATCAATCTAATTCACTTAATTAATATAATTGATATAATAATAATAACAATAATCATCATCACTGGTCTTTATAAGCCAAAATGGCCCTTAGACTTCAGAATTTTTTTCCAATTAATAGCGAATTAGTGAATGATAAATTGGAAATTTAGATTAATGGCGGCTAAACAGGAGGTGACAACAGTGCAGAGCTGAGTTTCATAGCATTATGTGTGTACTTTGCTGAACACCAAATCAAGTTTTCATTAGAGAATGTTAATATGTAAATAGATTTATCTGTCAATGATGGGTACTCGAAATAGGAGTTGGTTGCGTTTGCTCAAATGTGAAATCTGGTGCATGTGATTAAAAGTGTGACTCGTCTTCGACATCTTAGTGTACAAAGTCTCTCTTTGGGGGGAGTTGGAGGATGAGTGTGGTGACTGATTTCAATTAGGAGGGTATGGTTACTTATTCTCAATTCTATATAGTACAGTGGAGCCTCTCTATTACAAACCTCTGAAATGTGGAAACCTCTGTAGTGAGGACACCATTCTGTGTCCCAGTGTAGTACTGAAGTGTGTGAGATGACCTCTGAATTGAGAAAACCTCTGTGTTAAGGACTAAAAGTAAGGTTCCAAAGTGTCCTTAATAGAGAGGTTCCAGTGTATATTATATAGTTGCAGTCCATGCAGGATGCCATTTGAAGAAAAGGAAGGCTAGCATAGGTATGGCTAACATCCGAGTCTAGGGCAGCCAAGGCCCATTCTAAAATTGGGACTTCATCCAGGTGAGAAAACAGCCTGGCTACATCATGCACCTATTCCTGTACTGAGACACACAGATTTGTGCATCCAATCAAATTGCAGAATGCTTTTGATGCACAACTTTGAATGGTGTTATATTTCCAGTGCATAACTGTAGTTTGACTTTTATTTGGCATGCCTATGCATATAATTTCGGTGTTGTTGATACACAAGACCAACAGGACTCTTCCGTTCGCTGAAAGAATAGTATTATCTCTAGTAGAGATAATACTATTCTTTCAGCGAACCATTGTATGTATGATTTTCCACCTTTAGAATATAAAAATAATATTCAACAATACATGACATGTTTGTGATTTGTCATTGCTAACAACTCCACCTCACAGTACAGGAATAGGTATGCAATGAGACCAGAGTCACCAGACCCTTTGCTACTGGGACAAAGTCCAATTTCAAGTTGGAGGCGAGAATGGTTCGATGCTAAGCAAAAACTAAAATTATAATATGGCTAGAGTGAGCAAAGTATAAGTGCTGTGACAGTGGAATCAATTTGCAGAGCCAAAACCATTTTGAAGGAAAGGTTTAGGGACAAGCATAATTATGCGGTATCATAAACTCTATGGACGATACGGCTCATCGAGCCTGTGGCTGTACATGTTAGGAGTATCTACGGCTAAAATCACCCGAAGACATAATGAATAAATGGCGCTCACCTTCATCTGTAGTTTAGCTGACCAGTGACCATAACCATGTTCCTCCAAAATGCTACAAAACCCATCAAATGCTGCGTTGTCCTTCCCCTTCAGAATTTTAAACAGGATATCTACGTGTTTGGCTGCGTTATCACTAGAGAACACTTCAAACATCTCATCATCGGTGAGGAATCCATTCTTGGCACCCCTGGCAAGGTGATTTTGGAAACTTTTCAATCCGAAGGCTACTTTGGTCCGTATGTTGGGAAGCAAGGCTGTTAGAGCCTGTACGCGGCTTTCAGTCATCGTCTCATTCGATGCCATCTTCCTCAACACGAATATACTCCAATGTAGGAACGGAAGTTATGAAAAAGGGACGTTCCCGTCAAAAGTACCAGTAAAACCATAGACACTGTAAACTTCGTTAAGCTAAAACTACGTGCCCCCAGTCAACTTCCGGTAGTTGCGGTCATATTCTGCAACAAATTGGTTACTGCATACACTATCACAGACGTAGTCTCGCAACTCAGGGAGACTTTCGTATGTATATGACATACACAAAGGTCAGTAGCTACATAGGTAAAATAAGTGCAATTCAAAATTCATGCAATCTCGAAATTGGTCCAAATGATAGAAAAGGTCATTCAAATAGGAAACATAGAGTGAAAAAGTAAAGCAGAGAAAAAAACTATGGAATTTGTAATCAGTGCCAGAAATGCAATCGGACTGTCAACTCCGTTACAACAGTATGATAGCAATCAGAACAATAATGACAGCAAGTGGACTGTTTTTCTGAACTTGCTGTTTCCCTCAGTGCAGTTGGAGTAGGTCTGGCTGCACTGGTTTCCTCGCCCTCTTTGGAAGAAATCTTCTCAATTGATCTGTCAACACCTGGTCCAGGAGACTAGAGATGAACAGTGAACAACACAAATCAATAATAAAATAACAACAATAGCGATAGTATCCATGGTTGCAGAAATATCCCTGCATACATACAATGTCAATAATAACTGTTAAGCTAAATTTTAAGTAATCATGGCACTACACTTTAGTGACATTATTTGTTGTTTTAAAATCAGCGAGGCACAGTTATACCTAGGCATACCTAAATACAACAGGATCTGGTTTATCGGACTACGTTTGTTCCTTAAGTGCGCACACACACACACACACACACACACACACACACACACACACACACACACACACACACACACAGTACAGCACTATATTATAAGGATGGTGACTTATGCCATCAGTGCCAAGGATCAATTGCCAATAATAGTAGTTCATGATAAAAGGTATGCTAAATCCACACAAAGCAAACTGTAGCTGATACCATTTAACATCAACATAGCTGACACGACAGAAATGCTGCAGCTGAAGATCTACCTTCTTCTGAATTCTTCTGTTCAGGCTCCTCACCAATGATCGCACATTCACTGTTTGCTGTAGCATACGACTTCTTGGGAAAGTCACCCATAAGTTTAAAGTATTAATCAATATATGGGTGGAGTTACTAGACTCCCATATTCGTTCTCCAACAACTCATCAGTGTCGTGGTGAGTGAGTGAAACCCTACAAGTTTTGTAATTAAGGGCGGGGCTGAACAATGGCTACTGTCGATCAACAAGAATCGGAACCAATGTCAGAAAACAGACGAAAGAGCCTTAACGCTCTACTACCAGAGTTTCAGACAAAGTTGTTGTTGGGTAACATAGAGGCTGGCCTTCATACGGACGCTGGCGGGGTTCTCAACGATCTTGAAATGGACGACTGAAGTATTTAGGTGTGGGCGGTCACCAGCTAATCAAGTTGCAGAACTGATCCTCATCCTCAGAGGCAAAAGTAATGCCGATTTCGAAGCATTTTGTCGTGTTTTAATCAATAATGGCTATGCTTGTTGGGCAAGAAAACTCAAGGAAAAGGCTGGACTGGATTACGAATCACTTCCAGGTACCTACGTAATGCTATACAATCATATTGTAGCGTCATTTAGCTACGTATATCGCATTATAAGTTGACTATTATGTTTTAATTCAGATCAAATTGTAAATACCATATAATATCATTAGATTTAGGTTGCCAGAAATGCACGTTGAATAAAATTGACGAACGACAGCCTTACCACATGCAACATTGAATTACTTTTCAGATTTGTTGTCCAGACTGCCAAGTGAAACACAAGAAGTACTTCAGCGGAAGAGAGAGGCCTTTCAAGTTGGATTTAAGAGCCTCAAGAGTCGATTCAACCCTTTAGTGGGTAAAATTTGCACCACACTCCTAAATCTCATTCGGGATGATTTTATACCATGTGTCATGATGTTCAGCGATGAACTCAGGTATTTGAATAAGCATTTGAATGAAAGCCAAATAAAATCAGCTGATAATCTTCTATTAGCCTTGTCCCAAGAGAGGTGGTATTCTGCCTTTAATTTGAAAGTATTAGATATTTTAGTTGAATGTATTCCAAAGTCCACTGGTTGCCAGGGGGACCTCACCAAAATGCTCGACGACTATCGGAGTGAATACCTGGCACCACTTATGAATACCACGATGTCAGATTTGGTTGAAGTCTCAAGCATCGCTCCTCTTCGCAGTGAAGGCCTCAATCTGGCCTTGATATGCAAGCACCCTCCAACACTGCGTGTCATAGAAGAAGCGAAAGAATACCTGATGGAGATGGGTGTGAAGGTAGAAGGGCTGAAGTTCGACTGGGGATGCTTCATCATCTACTTCACTATCATCCATCCCTTGGATTGCCCTGACGATCTTGCCAAGACCTTCTCCTCAGGGCATCATCGCCACCAGCTGAGGCAGTTTGGTATTCACCGTGTACTTCTTCTTGGTCATTGGACGGTAGAACTCAGCGATGGAACTGTGTCTCATTATGATGAAGTTAGTCAAGTTGTGTTATTAGTATCTCCTGATTGCATTCACTCTAAGATGCATGCGCTTTGCACAATATAATATTATCATTATGAATTATATGGACCTAGTAAGGATTATTATTATTGTTAATGATAACATGTTGGTTTTGCAGCCCTTACATTCATCATGACGTATTTGTTGCTGTTATTCAGTTTTCCAATTCGGTATTAGTACCAGATTTGAATGTTAAGCAGTACTCAATAACATTCCCATCTTGCAGTTCCCTCACTATTGAAGGATACAGGGGAACCCTGACTATCCAGCATTCATTAGGTAATGAATCATATCAAGAGTTGTCAGCTTATGTGATTAGTACCGTGTTTACACTGGCCAGGTTATGATGATTTTGGCCAAGTATTGTATCCTTGAAATGGCTAATGTAAATGGGGTTCTACACTTAAACCAGCCCAGTGTAAATGGACTGTTGATGTTTGGATAAAGTTACATACATTTCGGAGTACATTGGATTCTACAGTTCCACTATGCAGTACGTTATCTTATTTACCAGACTGAGTTGATCTGTGCAGTAGATTTGAATAATGGAAAGCTGCACGTGTAGAGAGTACACTACAGCTGTAGTAGTAATATTGTATTGGTAGAGACCAGATTAAATGTAACCATGCATTATTATATTATTGTATTATTTATAAGGCAATAAAGTGATGTGTGTACTGGTTCTACTACTTTCTCCTATACATTACATATCCTAGGTTGGAGTGAAGACTATGTCGTCTGTATCTGTTCAGACGGAGAAGGTATGTATGCATAACTCACATATAGTGTATTTCTACAATGTATATACTGGATTTTGCTTATTCCAATGAGTACATACTGTATGTCACCGAAAATGTGTGATTTATGGGAATGTTTCAATAGGACACGTCGACCACTGACAGGCTACTTTATGAGGTCAAACACAACACAGAAAAGATGATAGATCAACTGCCAGACCCTATGTCAAGGGCTACTCATTTGGAGGTAACAAAAATTCATGCAACTACGAGCCTCATGAAGTGTACACACACATACATCACGCACGCGTGCACACACACACACAGCTAACATTCTGTAAAGAGGACATGAAGTAACATGAGCTTCAGAGTTTGCAGCAATACAGTTCAAAGATTGTAAAACACATACATATATGTATCACATACACACACACACACACACACACACACACACACACACACACACACACACACACACACACACACACACACACACACACACACACACACACACACACACACACACACACACACTTGATGAATGCACCCACAAGCACACAAGCAGATTCACACAACTCACACACTCATGTAAATAGGTGTGCACTACTTCTAAGGTACTGTAAATATGTGTGCCTTATTTAGAATGAAAATATATCTCTAAAATTGAAACAAGTTGAGAATGATACAGAGTTGAAGCAAGTTAAGCAGCAGCTGGCAGAGGTCAGACAGAAGCTGGTAATAGCTGTCCAAGTAAGTACATTTGTATATAGTTCTCACTAGTGTTGCACCGATATGGTTTTTTACCGATAATCCAATTTGCCGATACTTACTAGCAAGCATTAGCTGATGTATTTAGCCGATCTGATAATAAATTATACTAGTGTATGGGAGCACTACCAAGGGTGATGTTGTGAAGAGGTCTGACTGAATACTGATGTATGGGAGCACTACCAAGGGTGATGTTGTGAGAGGTCTGACTGTATACTAGATGCTTGGAAAATAAAATGAAGTAAAAAAAAAAAAAAAAAAAATCAGTAAGGATATACACCCGATATGCCGATATGCATGACAATGCCTATAATTGGCCGATATCCGATAGCCAATCCGATTATCGGTGCAGCACTAGTTCTCACAGCTGTGAGCTGAGTTCATGTGAACACTAAAACTGTTACAGAATAAGAGGAAGGAAGAAGATGAATGCTTGATTGAGAAAGCAATGGAGGGAATGAGAGAACAGCAAATGACGAAAGAGCTTGTTAGACAGGTGAAGGTATCTATGCTAAATTACAAATTAAAGAACTGTTCAATCAATGATAAGATTACTTATTTGCCTCTATTGTAGGAAGAAAGGTTGGCTACATTTGATACTAAGAAAGACTTGGTATGATGTGTATGTACATCTTCGTCTAGTATACGAATATGCACATGCATGCACATACACACACACACACACACACACATGCACGCACACATGCACACGCACACACACAGTATGTATTCACACCTGTCTACATGCATGTTCACCCTTACATGTGTGTTTGAGAGGATGTTTACGTGTGCATAAGTGTGCGTGTGTGTGCGATATTGAACTTTCACCATCTGTATACATCCATTCTACATTGCAGGATGCAGAAAACCAGCTCAGAGCACAATGTGAGGACTTCAAAATACGCAATAAAATATTGGTGGAAGAGAATGCCGTTTATCGTAAGGCACTGGAAGCTAAAACAGCGAGCAGCTTGCAACTACAGGAGGAGAACATGCAGCTGAGGGTATTGAAGAAGCAAGAAGAACAGATCAAATCTCAGAAGCAGACCCTCAGAGAGGGTCCCAAGTCTCTCCAGCAGGACATGGAGGAGCTGGAGAAGAAAATGGCTTCACTTGAGGTACATTCTGACATATTTTGCTATTTTAGTGGCTTTTGTATGTCATTGTATGTACAGTCAAAGCAAATCACAGGACTCCAATAACTACCAATACCACATTGCTGAATGTCATTTGTGTGGATTTGTTCAATAGTGAGATTGGTCAGCCAGGATGACTGGCATTTTGGTACAAATAATCATTATTAACTTTCACAAAACCAATAAATATGATGAAAATATAAGGAAAAATGATCTAAATGCACGCAAATCAAAATTGTATGATTTGTGAGGCCATATTTGGTAAATATACACAGAAAAGATGAGAAATGATAGAGAATGCTATAATAATGATATAAAATTTAATATAGTAATAATAATAGTAGTAATAGTGGTAATAATAGCACTGTAATAGGAACATTCAGATGTTAACTCGTGATTCACTAACTAGTAAGTCAACGGAAGAGGGGCATTTGGGGGCATAATGAGCTTTTGATCTTGAGCCCCTTATGCACAGGATTGAAGATCTCAGAAGTGAGAAACTCAGCTGGCATCTCAACCATCCAATCATAGTGGCATATGGTTGATGTCTCTTCTCAGCAAGCATTGAGGCAAGTCTGCGGTAGAAAATGTCAGCCAATCTGCCCATTCCACCCGTGGTGCTGAAGATGAGGGGTGTAAAGGATCCATGCTCAACTTGGTTAATCCTCTGCTCATATGATCTTTTTTTGGCTCTTTCATGATGTTTGTAGCAGGAGCTCAAGGAGAACTTCTTGTTGGATTGTGCGTAAGGGTTGAATACCTTTACATCCAAAAATGCACGTTGACCAGTTCCCCAGAAGCCTCTAGCACAGATGTCTGCTCTCGCCATGTCTTCAGTGTTGGATGTTGCATGACTCAAAATCTCTCCATTCAATGGTTGTAGTATCGGCTCTAGACCAACATCATGACAAACCTCGCTGAGTAGGTTTCCTGTTAGGTTTCTGATTTCATTGTGGCGTATTGTAGGGAATGCTCCTCTATGACAATTTAGTGCGTGGTCAACAGTGAAATCTTCACTGCAAGCACACTTGGAGGGCATTCTTTCTGGTAACCATCCATATCTAAGACTTAAAGCATCTCTAAATTCACTTTTATGAAGGGCGAATCCAAACTCTTCTAAGGGCAAGGTGTTTAGCCAGTTGGAGGACCCTTTCTCTTTGGCAAGTTCTGTAGCACGCTTCAATGAGTCAGAGAGTTTGAGATTGGCTGCTTCCTCCACTTCAAGTGTTCTCTTTTGCGATTTCACTTTTAACTTCATTCTTCTCTGTTCAAATGTGGTGTTGTCTTCCAGTTTATACTTCTGCTCCAATATGAGAGAAACCAGTGGCTTGGAGATGTCTTGGGAGGCTTGGTATTGCGTGGAGGCTATTTTGGTAGGATTAGTGAGCCCTAGACCACCTAGACGACAGGGTAGGGCTAGGAGATCTCTTTCTGAATCAGAAATCGATACTTTCCCAGTTAAGGCAGGAATTAGTTTGTTTCTGATTATGTCTTCAATAGGTGACAGCAGCTCACTAATTCCGGGAGTGGTTCTCATGGTGTACATCCACTTACTTTTTAGTCCATGAACAAATCCAGCATATGCTGCATGGGGTTCGGAGCGTGCGATATCAGAAAGAGATTCCAACTCAAGAGACCACTGATGGATTTTATTCTTCAGATATTTTCTCAGGAATTCGGTGTCTCCAATGGCTGAACCTAGATGTTTGCGTCCACTAGATGTTAGGTTCACTCCATGGGCTGAGAAAAGATCCTTGGCGTGTTCCATGTGCTCATCTTTGACAACTAACCAAGTCTTGTCTGCATTAGGATGGTAGCCATAGGATGGTCCAATTTGGTTTAGCTTCTCCCACCATGCCAATAGTTTGGATAATTTTCCACCTGCTGCCGCATCGTCTGCAAACCAAAGCTGTTTGGCAACGTCGTTTAATCTTCTTATGAGTGGTAGTACCCCGAGTGCATACATTGCTGTGGCAAGGGGGTCACCCTGTGTGGTACCTTCAGATGAAGTGAGTGTTTCACCCTCAATAAATAGATTGGCATCCTTTCGGTAGGTATTGGTCAAAGTGATGGCGATGGAGGGGCAAAGGGAGTGGATGTTCAATAAAGCAGCTTGTCTATTAAACAGGTTGAAAGCATTTGAAGCGTCGACTAACAAAATACCTTCACAGTCTTCGTCCTCAAATATGGCTCTCATAGCGTGGACTCCTGCCTCACAGCCCACCTCCTGACCAGCACATAGTTGAATGGTGCCAGCTACTTCTTTGATTTCATCATAGATGACAGTGATGATAGCTTTACTTACAATTCTCCTGGCTACCTCACCAATGCCTATGGGTCTAACCCCTGGCTGTTTGTCCAGGGCGATCAATCTGCTGGCGGTAAAGCTGGTTAGCCCTTCTGGGTCAACGTAGTTGGTGGAGAGTTTTTTTGCAACAAGTGCAAGACTGCTGCAGAGTTCGTCCGAAGACAATTCAAAGGAGGTACACATCCTCTTCCATAGGTTAGCGTCAGCACCAGATGGACCAGCTGCGCCGTTTGTTCTCAGTACAGCCTTACGGATTGCCTCAGCATTGATACAGTCAAAGATTACTGGATGGAACTCTCTCTCTTGTTGGTCAAGTAATGTACTGAGATGGATGTCGCCTTTGGGGGGATGTTTGCCCTTCAATTCATCTAAAACCGTCCTGTTGATATCTCGGGTTTCGATGCTTGGATCTAGCTGGTCATGTATGGAGAGGATGGATCCTTCTGCCTTAGATAGCAGTCTCAGTGCTGCTTTAATTTTGCCTGTCATCATCAGTTTGGAGAAAGTCCTCGCTAGAAAATCTTTGTTCTTCCTTTGGGGGAAAGATTTCAATCTTTGCTGAATGATGGTTCCTTCTCGTAACAATTCTGGGATATTGCCTTCCTTCCATAGTCTCAGCCTCCTCTCCAGGCAAGTAATGTGCTCCTTAATTTTGGCTTTAGGGTGGGGTTTTTGTAGGAGAAGGGATGGAAGTATCATTGCTGCCGTTAAGGCGATGGATTCCAGTGCGTTTGATTCTCCGTAGGCACGAAAGAGGCGAGACAGTTCCGTAACGAAGGCTTTACCCACTTTCCCAGATGGTACTGAGACGATATTTCTTCTCCAGTGTACAATTTTTTGATACGCTACATTGACGTATTCCTTGAAGGTTGGGCCATTGACTGTTTCACTCCACTGGAAGTTCGGTTCGGACAAAGGAGTGAAGGTGGGGAGTTCGCGTCGTACTTGCGAATTATGTTGAGATTCTTCGTTGTGCAATCTGGCTTCCGAATTCTGCTGAACATTCTCGTGGACATTTACCTGGATAGACTGTTCTCTTACTGGATTCTTGTTTAGATTTGAACATTTGCCGTGCTTACTTGGGTGACAATTCGAACACGATCTTCCACCTTTAACGCAGCTACAATTCTGACAGCGGCCTCGATTGCTGCATACACAGCATTGTGGCATATTCGCCGCGAATTCGGCTTGATAAAGAAGAAGATGATCCTTCTCAGATCCGACTCGAATATGGTCAATCAAATATGCAATCGCAGAGAATTCAAAAAGAGTATCAAAAATAAAGCGCTATTGCTGATCTTCCGCCATTTTTTTTTTTTTTTAGTACACCTAAAATGAATGCAGCTGAAATGATTTTGGTACAAATCACTAATGATCATACTGTGGACTGTAATTGATGATGTGATCATTATCATAACATAATCATATTATACTAGTCGTGAACAAAGTTCAGAACCTCGCAAATGCTAGGGCATAAAACGTAGTTCAGATGTAGTTCAGTGACATCATCTAAAAATGTCTTCAAAAATGGACGTCATGATGGCCGACCATTTGGTGTCCCAAATGACATATTGGCGAATCACGCTCTTCAGCGAAGGAAGTCGAAAAATCGTGATGCAGACCGGTTGACAATTGTTATTTGAATTGTTTTAAGGTATGAAGTACTGATGTAGTCTGAATATTGTCCACAGGAGGAATCGAAAAGTAAGTGCTCTTATAACGGATCGTGTGTGAACCACAGGCAACCTTTGTCCAAGTTTACCATTTCAACATGACCTAAATCCAACAATATTGGCGGCCACCACAATTAAGAACGTGGGCGACCTTGATAGGACTCCGCTAACAAAACAAATGCTCAGTAATTATTATAGACCATCTGTGTTGTGTGTGACAACCTGTAGTATCCTGCCGTATTCCATAGTTGGTGAGGTTGTGTATGTTAGTGCTGGGAATTGGCTGTGATTTCCAACTTGATTATTAGTAGCGATTAATCACCGAAAGTAATTAAGTAGGTGTAACCGGAAACCACTCCCACTTTATTAGACTGAGTAGTCATCCAATAGACCGATTGCGCATTGACATCATCAATGACGTCATGAAGAACTGAAATGGTCGTGAAGGGTGTTATGGATAGGCTTACTGTGGGGACAATTCACCGATTGTCGAAAAGGACATTCCTGGCTCTAGCCTGCATGGGTGGAAAATCTCCCGACGATTTAAACGTTGAGCAGCTGAAATGATGGCTAGCCTGTCGAAGTGCTTGTAGATCTGGAAAAAGCTGAATTAGTTCAGCGGTATGTGATATACAGGTGTTAAATTCCCTCGTGATTGCCGTATAGCTGTGGTTGTCTTAATAAGTGTATGCAAAAGTTGTATGTGTAAACAATTGATATATTTTGCTGTCTCGTGTAGAGTCAAAGAATACGTTGACGTGCTTAGATATGATAGTTTGCCTCTGTGAAAGGAGATTCTTCAAACTGTACGTAAGTTTTCTATTTATTTCTCGACTGATTGTAAATATGCCACACCGCTGTGCTGCATGTCCCCGGCTGTACATCCAACAGCAAGACTTCTCCACACACATCTTTCCACAAGTTTCCATCTGGTGCACTGGCAGGTGCTTTCCTCTTGCCGGAAATGGGTTGCAATCATTGGGGAATACAATTGAAAACTGTTGGTACAACGTCGTATTTTAAGATTCTGTTTGTCCGCGTGGTCTTGCGCATTCTTTTTCTACCTGATACATGGTACGATTCAGCAGTGAAATGCTTAGTACACACACATGTGGAATTGTTAATAGTCTAGACTCCCTTACTTTCATCTCTACATATGTTTCTCACCCGAGTACGACAAAGAGCTGCATCAGATGGAAACTTGTGGAAAGAAAGACACCTGTGGAGAAGTCTTGCTGTTGGATGTACAGCCGGGAACAGCACAGTGGTGTGGCATATTTACAATCATTCGAGAAATAAATAGAAAACTTACGTACAGTTTCAAGAATCTCCTTTCACAGAGGCAAAATATAAGGTCTTCACACGTCTTACTATGGACAATCTATACGACGAACACCCTTCATGACCAAGAGGGTATGATGTCACTGCTACTATATTTGGAATCGCAAGGGGTCTATAGACATGAAGTGAAGTCCATAGAGTCCTTTTTGCATTTCAGATACAAAATTGAACCCATGGAGTGAAGGTTCTGGGTAATAAGGTGGGGGTGGCTTCCTGTTCTAGTCACTTAATTACTTCCTGTGATTGATCGATGATCGTGATGTATGTAGAGTGCCTCATGTTGATGCCTTGGTTGGTTGTAGTCGGAGCTCAATGGCAGGGAAGAAGAGTTGACCACAGTCACAGCTAGGTTGGCTGAGGAAGAACAGAAATGTCAACAGCTAGAATATCAGGAGTCACGTCTGTCTGAAGAGCTAGCCAACATCGAGGAAGATCTGAGACGGGAGAGAGAAAAATGTGCTAGATACCGAGATGAAGTTTCAGGATTGGAGGTACAACTCTTTTGTGAGCTCATCCTGATACCTGTTTTAACTTTATTGATCTAGTGGTGAAGAAGTTGGAGCAATGTGCAATTTTCATATGCTTCCGACGCCACTGTTATGATTGCATATTATTGTTAATATGCATTATAATTGCATAGCATGCGTATGTCAACAATGAATTTTTTTAGGTGCACAAGCAGCAGATAGTCCACAGTGAAAATGTCGTAGCTTGTAAGCAGTCAGCTATTGTGACACTGTGGGCGGAATCGCATGTTGACAAGGTGAGAATGTATGGGATGTCGTGTACAATCAACTACTGAATGTGTTGAGGTACAGGGCAGACTGTGATAGACACAAAAAGCTACTACAATAAGTGTCTTATTCTTGTATGTGTGGTATATATTAGACAGTTTGAAAACAACCAACTACCATCATGTGTCGCATTGTTCACCTATCACATTGCTCCATCAGATGCTGGAGCAAGTATTGGAAGGCCAACTTCAGAAGGTCACTGCAAAGTTTGAAGACATGAAGGTGTGTAGCTCTACCAGCTTGTGGACGTGATGTATGTAGTGTGCCTCATGTTGATGCCTTGGTTGGTTGTAGTCGGAGCTCAATGGCCGGGAAGAAGAGTTGACCACAGTCACAGCTAGGTTGGCTGAGGAAGAACAGAAATGTCAACAGCTACAATATCAGGAGTCATGTCTGTCTGAAGAGCTAGCCAACATCGAGGAAGATCTGAGACGGGAGAGAGAAAAATGTGCTAGATACCGAGATGAAGTTTCAGGACTGGAGGTACAACTTTTTTATCAGCTCATCCTGATACATGTATTTATTGATTGATCTCTATTTCTTATTAGAATGCCCAAATGGATGTAGTTGTACAGAAAGATGCTATAGAGAGAGACCTTGCAGTGATGAAGGGCAAAAGTGAGCAATCTCAAAAGGAGCTCAGTCATCATAGGAGCAGGCTTTCAGTGGTGGAAAGGGACTTCCGACAAGCTAAAGTATGTAGTACTACCTGGATTTCTGAGATACTGGGCATGTATTCACACCTGTTTACGTATACACACATGTTCACCCTTACATGTGTGTTTGAGAGGATGTTCACGTGTGTGTGTGTGTGTGTGTGTGTGTGTGTGTGTGTGTGTGTGTGTGTGTGTGTGTGTGTGATGTTGAACTTTTATAACTTGCATACATGTATTCTACATTTCAGGATGCAGAAAACCAGCTCAGAGCACAATGTGAGGACTTCAAAATACGCAATAAAATATTGGTGGAAGAGAATGCCGTTTATCGTAAGGCACTGGAAGCTAAAACAGCGAGCAGCTTGCAACTACAGGAGGAGAACATGCAGCTGAGGGTATTGAAGAAGCAAGAAGAACAGATCAAATCTCAGAAGCAGACCCTCAGAGAGGGTCCCAAGTCTCTCCAGCAGGACATGGAGGAGCTGGAGAAGAAAATGGCTTCACTTGAGGTACATTCTGACATATTTTGCTATTTTAGTGGCTTTTGTATGTCATTGTATGTACAGTCAAAGCAAATTACAGGACTTCAATAACTAGCAATACCTCATTGCTGGATTTGTGTGGATTTGTTCAATAGTGAGATTGGTCAGCCAGGGTGACTGCCATTTTGGTACAAATCACTAATGATCATAAGATGGACTTTAATTGCTCAAATGATGTGACTCTTTGGCGAAGGAAGTCGAAAAATCGTGATGCAGAAAAGTTGACAATTATTATTCATATTTTTTTAAGGTACTTAGTAGTGTTGTAGTCCAAATATTGTCCACAGGAGGAATCGAAGAGTAAGTGCTCTTTTAACGGATCGTGTGTGAACCACAGGCAACCTTTGTCCAAGTTTACCATTTCAATATATGCTGCGATGGTGCCCCATTACCATCGGTGGGACGACTTACTGCTGAATGCTTTGTTCAAGGAATGATTTGCATTCAAAGAAACCAAAAAATGACCCAAATCCGAAAATATTGCCGGCCACCGCAATTAAGAGCGTGGGCGACCTCGATCAGACTCCGCTAACAAAACAAATGCTCAGTAATTATAGACTATCTATGTTGTGTGTGACAACCTGTAGTATCCTGCCATATCCCACAGTTGGTGAGGTTGTGTATGTTAGTGCTTGGAATCGGCTGTAATTTCCAAATTGATTATCAGCACATACTAACCAATTAATCACCGGAAGTAATTGAGTGGGCGTAACCGGAAACCACTCCCACTTCATTAGACAGAGTAGTCATCCAATAGACATGAAGTGAAGTCCATAGAGTCCTTTTCACAATTCAGGTACTCTTGAAGTACAAAATTGAACCCATGGAGGGAAGGTTCTTGGTAAGAAGGTGGGGGTGGCTTCCTGGTCTACTCACTTAATTACTTCCTGTGATTGATCAATTAGCTTGCACTATTGACAATAATCAGATTCGAAATGAAAATCAACTGATTAATCGATTAATCGTCCCAGCACTAGTATATATGTATTGTTGTTTGGTAGGGCAAACAAGAACAGCTCCAAGAATGCAATAAGCTGACTAGACAATCTTTGGAAGATGACAGAAAACTTCAGATTGAAAAGTTTAAAGAGTTTAGTCAAGAACAACTGATAGCTGTGGATAGAATGTGCAACAAAATCGATAAGGGTTTAAAGCAACAACGGAAAGAGCAAGAGGCACATCACACTAGGCAATGCGAAGACCAAGAATTAGCGGTGAAGAAGTTGGAGCAACGTGGAGAGAGTGTGCTTCAAAGACTTGATCATGATTTGCATAATCTGAAAGAAAAGGAGGAATTGATTGGCTCTGAAGTCCAGAAAGTAAGCATCAACAGTGAACCACCATATCTGGAGTGTACTTGAGATTTATGAGCTCTTCCAACCTTGTTAGGTTTCCAAACCACCAAATTTGGATGTAAAAGCAAATTCCGAAATATTCAAGTTACTACAGAAGTTTGAAGTAAGTACTACAGGTGTGCTAAATCACGTTGAACTTATGATATGGTCTGTGTATTCCTGCACAGATTGTGTGTAAGCTGCTCAACTGTTATGTACCTGACATCGTCAATCCAACGAATGAAGGATTGTGTAAATCTTCGGAGGAAATGACCTCGACATGTGACCTGGACAGCTATACAGTTTTTGATGTCTGCAATGTGCAGCATCTCCAGGACCAGTTCAAACTTCCAGTTGCCGTGCGGGACTTTGTTGAATCCCTTCGACCCCTAATTCGAGGACCAAGTATTGTCTGCAGTCTGCCGTTTATTGTTTTCGCTGGTGATGTACGTTTCTGTCACTTACTACTGGCCACTACACCTTTCCTGATTGCAGCGGATCCCAACGACGTATGCCGGATGGAGCCAACACTGGTCTGTGTGTTGGCACAGGCAACTCTTACGGAAGGTATTGAACAGGAGATTATAACGTGCCAAAGGAAATGGGAGCACATAAGCAAGGGTGTCGTTTTCCATCCTACTTGGGGTGAACAGGAACCTAAAACCCCTATTTCCTTGAAATATCCCCCTGTGGAACTTCCTGTCCAGTTGGAGCCTGTTCTGGAGCAGCTCAACCTCGGGATGGCTAGAAAACTGCATGAATGCAAACCAGAGATTGTAAGAGCACTTGTTCTAGGTGGGTTATGGTAACCATCACAATGCATGGCGCATAGCACAAATGTAGCATGCACACACACACACACGCACGCACACACACACACACACAGGCACACATATTCACACATGCACATACACACACCAACATACTGCACCATGCATGCACAGATGCACACACACATACACATACACATACATAAGTACATATCAGTCAACCTTTCCTTACTTTCATTTATTCCACAGCTGAATGGTTCTAATCATACTACATTATGTATCCTTCTTATGTTAGAATATCTGGAAGAGTGCAAGAAATGATGAACATGTTTTGTGCTATTTTTACATTTTTCTCATGACTGGACTAAATTGTAATTGCATGGTAAAGAAATGCAAACCTGTGGTGTTGTTTACAGTGACATGTTGGTTAATGAGGTGGAATTATAATGGATAAATTGCAAAATGATGCTATCCAAGATTACACCCACTGCCCACAATAATTGGGTACATAATTATTATTCATAATTAGTATATGCGTGCTCTACGCGCATAATAATGTGGCCTTGGCCATGGGTGACATGAGTGTTGTGATATGAGTGTTTCTGCACCATAATATATATTATAGCACTATTTAGCTGTAGGGTGTTTACTTTAACAATATCGAAACACTGCAACGCGCGTACGATTGCATTGCGGCCATATATAACTAGTATATTATGCATATATGTACATAGGGAAATGGGGATTCTTAAGCATGGTATTTAGTTCACATCACCAGCTAAGTAGGTTGTGCAACCATATCAGTGGAAAACCATTATTTCATGGATGAATATATGGAAAAAAAGCAAAAAATAATGTACAGAGACAACAATCTTACATGTCCTATGAGGGGGTTTGGTCACTGAACCACATTCAGTTCTAACTGTATCCACTATGACATTACTCATGCTAAGACTAAACAAAATAGAAACTCAGAATAAAGGATACTACGAAGACAATCAACATTACAACGAAGGAGGGAAGATATTGCTTAGGAGTGTGGTCATCTTGTAATCCCTTAGAAGTGTGGTCATTTTGCAATCCCTGCTCATGTGGACGGCCGTTCATGTTCACCTGCTTCGGAGCAACTTCCTCCTCAACACTGGGACAAGAATCTTCAGGCACAGGCTCACTCCTCTTGGAGTCTTTCAGTGGTCTGTTTGATGTTACACCTGGTGTGGGCTGCATGTAAAGGACGATGAACACCATTCAATAGTGGACACCTTGGTTAGATGGTTCACAAATATTATGGATACACGTACAACACACACACACACACACACACACACACACACACACACACACGCACACACACACATACACACACACACACACACACACACACACACACACACACACACACAACACACACACACAACACACACACACACACACACACACACACACACACACACACACACACACACACACACACACCTTATTCCCTTTAGCATACAGGTTGTCAAGCTCTGCCTTCATGATCTCATAACGATCTGCATCTTCAAGGGATGGTTTGGAGGAGATGTCTTTCTGGATGTCATCAAAACTGGGGCGATTTTCAGGCGAATCGAAGCACTTCTCCAGAAGACGTTGGAACTCATTTTTAGTTTCTTTAGGCAGATCTGTAAGAAGATACTCCCTTCTCGCATACCCACTTGCCACACACCAAGTTGCATCCCCTTTTGGTACAGGCTCCTTGTGGGTGAGGGTTAGGACAATAACAGATCCAAAAGAATAAACATCCACTTTTGAGTCGTAATTCTCATCTTCCACTTCAGGTGCAGCGTAATTAGGGTCACCGATACCTTTGGTTAGTTGAGCCTTGTCGATATTATCGTACACCCGAGCCGTGGTGAAATCACTGACCTTTGCAACCAAACTGGTAGTGAGGAGAATGTTCTTCCCCTTGAGATCTCTATGAATGATGCTTTGGCTGTGGAGGAAGGCCATTGCTCCACAAACGTCCAGGAGAATTGCTCGCTTGAAGTCGAGTGGGATGGAATCTCTCAATGTTCGATGGTCTGCTAAAAAGTTTTGCAGGTTTATTGTCAAACGCTCCATGACAACAGAAGGCAATCCTTCCGGTCTGGATCCTTCCAAAAGGCCGTAAAACTGGACGACATTCGGATGTCGGAGAAAAGCTGCCCACGTGTAGGCTTCTCTTTCCACTTGTTTCATTTTATCCTTGTCTTCGGGGTCTATTTTGAATGTTTTCACAGCACAAGGTCTACCATACCATGTAGCTTCTAGAATATCGCTGAATTTGCCTTCATCATTCGTAATCACTCCACCTACAGATACTTCATGGCTCTTGAGATAGAAGAATTCCCTCAGGTTTTCATTGCCAATTTTCTTCAGGATATTACCCTTCCTCTAATCATAAATATATTATATACGTAAATATAAAAGCAGAATCCAATCTACATTCATTTAATAACTACATTAAAGGAGCATTGCATAGCCAATTCACTCCATTTCAATATTATAATTGCAGCCCCAGGTAGGGATAGATCTGGGTTAACATTAGTCTTGCATTGTGCAGAACCACTTTCGGTTCCGATTTTGAAATTAGGACTTGGTCCCAGTGAAAAGGGTCTGTACTGTGGCATACAGATTTATGCACCCAATCAAATTGCAGAACACTTTTGATGCATAAAAATAATAATAATAAAAAAACTTTTCATACTCTGATGCTTTTCCAGTACAGAAGTGTATTTGGTATGCCACTACATAATCTAAGGTTCAAAGATGTCCAAAACCAACAGGTTTGTGCCAGAGATAATACATGTACCATTCCTTCTGCCAACCATTGTGTACATGAGCAGATTTTACATGTTAAAAATATCCAATGCTACACAATATGATTGCATTTGCCATTGTCAACTACACCTCCCAGTACAATACTGGGTATGTGGTGAGTTCTGACCCTTTCTCACCAGGATAAAGTCCCAATTTCAAAATTGGAGGTGAGAATGGTTCTGTGGTGAGTGAGAATGTGTTAACATGGCTGGAGTGAACAAAGTATAGGTGCTGTGACAGTGTAGTCGATTGCAGAGACCAATCACTTGAAAGAAAGGTTTTGGTCATAGAAGGTTATAAAAGCTCAATATTATAGTTGCAACAGTACTGAATCATAGACTCTATGGATGGTATGATCCATTCTGCCTGTGGCTGTTTAGAGTATCTCTGGCTAAAATCACTCAAAGATATAATGACAAATGGCGCTCACCTTCTTCTGCAGTGGAGCCGACCAATGATCATATCCGTTTTCCTCCAAAATTCTGCAAAACCCATCAAAGGCTTCGTTGTTCTTCCCCTTGAGAGTTTAAACAGGACATCTACGTTTATGGCTGCGTTATCACTGGAGAACACTTCAAACATCTCATCATCGGTGAGGAATCCATACTTAGTACCCCTGGCCACGTGATTTTTGAAGCTTTTAATCGCGACGGCTAGTCTGGTCCGTATCTCGGGAAGCAAGGCTGTGAGGGCCTGTACGCGGCTTTCACTCATCGAATCATTAGATGCCATCTTCTCTGACGCGAAAAAGAACGTCTGTCTAAAGTAACCAAAATGATCCTAGAAGTGGATACGGAACAAGTTACTTCGGGGACGTTCCCGAGAAAAGTACCACTGTAAAACCATAGACACTCTAAACTATGGTAAAACCAAGTGTCAACTTCCGCTAGTGACGTAATATTCACGTCATATCCTGCAATAAAATGGCTACTAGAAAGATGACACCCAACGAGACGTGGCATAAGGCTAATGTCACGATATATGTACACAGGATAAACACAAGATCGTTAGATGTCGCAATTCATCATTATAGGCGATATAAGTACAATTCAAAAGGCAATCTTGAACTTGGTCCATATAATAAGTCATGCAATCAGGAAAGTTGAACATGCAGTTAGAAAGTGAAGCAGGGGCAAAGCAAAGAAATTTGCAATCAGTGTTAGAAATGTAATCAGACTGTCAACTCAGTTGCAGCAGTATGATAGCAATCAAAACACCAATGACAGCAAGCAGGATTGTTTCTCTGAACTTGCTGGGTTCATTTGGGGTGGTTGGAGTAGGTCTGGCTGCACTGGTCTCCTCACCCTCTTTGGAAGAAATCTTCTCAATTGAGCTGTCAACAGCTGGTCCAGGAGACTAGAGATGAACAGCAAGCACAAATCAAAAGTGAAAGAAGCACACAGTGATAGTCTCCATGGATACATGCATGTACAAAGTACCTTTAGAGTAATATTCCCAGGTATTAACTTCAGACATCTTAGTAAAGCACAGTAGAAACACCAACCTCAATACAGCAGGACCTTGTTTAGGTGTACGATCATGACAGGCCAATGTGCAGTTGTACACAAATCTGCATACATGTCAGGAATGATGGCAAAACTCACTTCAATGGCAGATTCCTTGACCTTCAAACTATCCAGCTCCGCATTCATTATTTCGTATCGTTCATCTTCCGTGATGAACAGCTTGGATGACAGCCGCTTCAGAAGATCAGCAAACATGGGCCGATACTGGGGGTCGTCACTAAGGCACTCCTCAATGAGAGGCTGGAATTCGTCATACACAGGTGGCTTGAGGCTCTCCAATAAATGCTCCCTTCTTTTATATTCAGTCAATGTCTGGTTAGATTTGGGCATCGGGAACTCATATATCAGCATCTCAATCAAGAGACATCCAAAGGAGAACACGTCTACTTCTGGACCGTAATCCTCTCCAGATGCTTCGGGAGCAGCGTAGTATTTGTTGCCGGGATCCTTGGTCATCATGCCAGCGCTGTCGTAGAGACGGGCAGCTCCAAAATCACTAACCTTTGCTACAAAATGGCTGGTCAGAAGCACATTGTTGGCTTTAAGGTCCCTATGGATAACATTCATCCTCTCCAGGTAGGTAAAGGCGCGGCAAACGTCGACGGCAATGGAACGGGTGAACTCCATAGGGATGGCATCTTTCAACGTTTTGTGATTCTTCAGGAAACCAGCTAGATCGACGTAGAGCAGTTCCATGACGATGGCTGTGTCTTCCGTTCTCTTCCACAGACCGAGGAATTGAACTATGTTTGGATGGCGAAGCTCCACCGCCCACTGGTACGCCTCTCTGTTGTATTGCCTCAATATGTAATTGTCTCGATCGTCTCCTTTCTCGGACAGAATCGAGTGCGTGGATTTGGCAGCACAAGGAGTCCCATTCCAGGAGACCTTCTTCACAACACCGAAGGACCCTCGAGAAATTTCTTTGATTTCGACAATACATGTATCTTCTAAGTACATATATTCTGGTATGCGGAGTTTTTCTTTTTCAAGAGCATCCGATTCAGTAGTTTTGTCTTCAGACAACGTGTTCGTAAGGGCAGCCATCTTAATTCCCGGAAAGGTAGACGAGCCAATTACAATTCGGGGAAGTACCAAATAATTACGTGTTCGCCCTTCTTGGAAGAGCTGTGTCATAGTCGACGGAGAGCAGAAAACTAGTACTCCTAGTAAAGTTGACCAGCTTCATTTCGAAGGGTGAGTAAATGGCTATTTGTGTGTGACAAATGCACACATAGCTCAAGTATAGGGCGGAGCGGGATAATTTTGAAGGCCGGACAATTTGAAATTTGATATAGTCTGGGACGGCGCACTCTTGACACTGATCTATTGGTAGGTATTTCAATATCTTAAGAACCTTGTCAATATTATGTTCGTCTCATATTGATAGACTCCAACACCGGTATATCTATGCATGGTCTCTATTCTATGTACTAACACAAGTATCCATAATACCCCACTCTTTTCCATATATGGTTATCAACGAACATGCATCACTGACGTCCCTAGGTAGTCAATAACTACCATTTACTACAATGGCAGCATGGAGAGCCAAATTCCACATATAATGTACTTCTTATACAATATATTAATATGTTCTGCAATCTGATTAATGCATGGGCAAAAAGTGACACGTGATCAGACCGGACCCTTCCTTTCGAAATAAAATGGCAGATGGAGGGTTGGCTATGCCAGACTAGCCTTTTTTACATATTTCTGCTTCTTTTGGAGGCTAGTCACTGAGGAATGCTATAATAATGAAGACATTTGTCATAAATTATAACTTCTGGGATCTTTGTGATGTGAATTCTTTTTGCATGATGTATGACCACTTCCAGTACGGTGATTTCAAGTATTAAATCATAATATTATGTGGTTTTCTTCTTGGCCTTATGTTCCAGTACCAACTCAATGGCAAAGAAAGCGGAGAAGGACGATAGGGGATTTTTATCTCGTTTGCTTGGTATTGGAGTGAGTTGCAAATGAATTGTTCATTTACTGTACCAATTAAAGATGTCTAGCCACCAAATTATATAACATCGCTGGAGCCATAGGGGCGGCTGGGGCGGCCATAGCTGCCCCACTTTTTGTCTTCAAGACCAGTTCGAGTGAATACCTTTAACCGCTCGAGCATTGTTGCAGTCCACGCTGTATACGTAGTAGACTGCAACAACCACCTTACCACCGTACTAACTCCATTTTGTCGTGATGTCATAGTTGCCTTTACATAATGCAGTGCCACTATAAAACACATGCTATTCGCCAGCTTACAGCTATCTGGAAAATTGAGTGAGGGTCTAGCACCAGAAGCTTTACTGGCCTCCCCACTTTAGAAGAGCTGGCTCCAGCACTGTATAAAGTGCATGCGTGTGGTTCATATACTTACTTGCTCACGTGAATAACAAATTAATGCAATACATGTACATATCAGCACTTAGCTATACCATCTCCATCTCTGGGATGCAGGAAATAGGTCATGTGGGTATACTGGGGGTATATTAGCTTATTGTATTTCCTGAATGTACCCTTAGTGTGCAGTATACAGGGGTTCATAGTGCTCATAGTGTATGGTACATTTGAAGTAGAACCTGATGAGTATTGTTTATATTACCTATAGGGGTCTTCAAAAAACGAAACTTCAGAAAACCACCCTGCTCCAGCAACCATTGTTAACGTTGCTGCACAAAATGATAATCATTTGATATTGAAGCCTTTAGAAGTCTCCGTTGACTTCACAACTCAGCTTGGAGTGGGTTCATTTGGAATAGTGTACAAGGGATCATACAGGGGCAAGCCATGTGCAGTGAAGGTCTTCAACACGGGTGTTGTTAAGGGAGACATAGCAAGAGAAGCAGAAGTGACCTCCCTGATCCAGCATCATAAGAACATAGTACAGGTGTACGGGTTGTGGTATGGGGAAAGTGAGGACGGCAATTCCTTTCCTGACGGCCAGCCAGCTCTGGTGATGGAACTGTGCTCAACCAATCTGAAGTCTTATCTGGATGGAAAGAAGAAGAATCCTGGTGATACATACACGCTAAAAGATAAGCTCACCATTCTCTATCAGGTCACAAAGGCCATGATTTACTTGCACAGCCAGCACATTGTCCATGGAGACCTCTCAGCAGCCAACATCCTCCTCCAGATTGATAGGCAACGGTCATCCCCAGTACTTACAGCTAAGGTTGGAGACTTTGGTCAAGCCCGTGTCTTGAATCCTGAGACCCTGAAGCGCCTCACGATGACTCATGGTAAAGATGACATCATGCCTCCAGAAGTACTCAACGGAGACACCATCACTCTCACCATAGCAGTTGATGTTTTCTCCTTCGGTTGTCTCGTCCCTTATGTAGCCACTTGTGTGTATCCCAAGCCAGCACCAATGGGGTCAGAGTTTGGAAGACGTAAACCTTGCCTGATAGGTGTGACAGAAACTAGTCGAAGAATTTTTGAGCCTTTGATGGAGAAGTGCCTGGCTGATCAACCACACTTGAGAGGGACGTTTGAAGACGTATTGTCAATGCTTGGCCCAGAAATGAACAAGTTTGTTAAGGGAACATATTCAGAAACAGAAGAAGAGAGGAAGGTGAGTTATTTATGGCTGTTAATTGTTACATGTACTCATGTTACAGTTAACACTGAACTGTACATGCAAACTGTCTTGGTCTGTTATAGCGTAAAATTGAAAAGTTGAAAAGTAATCTCCTCGAATATGAGAGAAAAATCCAAAGCCTTCAGGTACACAATACATTTCAGATGACAGCATGTCCCTAAGCATATAATAGTACCACACAGCATCATTTTGTCCTTTATAATAGAAAGAAAAAGAGGACAATGCGAAAATGAACCATGAACTTGAGGTAAGTAGAGTCTTATACTATTCTCAGTTTCAACACACTCTGTTCAGGACAGCATCTAATCAACTGTGATTTCTTCCTTATATAGAAGGAGAATAAATCACTGGAGACCGCTAATAAGCTACTTAATGTGAGACCTGTTTGTGACAACATCGTGGTGGAAGCTGGTACCGTGGTGTCTATATCTTCCTTAGCCTAGTGCACAGTTATGTACTATACTCCTAATAGGACGACCTTGATGCCAGTAAATCCATGGTTAGTCAATTGGAGGAGACTCTGAGACAAAGGGATGCTACCATCAAGGATGCTAATGACAGACTTGCACTTTCAGATGTTAGTTGTTTGTTATGTACACTGAGTAGCCGAAAGTAATTGTGATTTTACATGATTCATGTGTGTTAATAGCGTGTAAATTGCTTCATGTTCCGTACACTTCATCTCCTCCCTTCAGAATCAGTGGAACCAGGTTAAAGATGTTGGGACAATATTTGAAAAGTACCAAAGTCCGATTGTACGTATGTCTTCACGCACTGTCATAGTCATGTGTGCTATCAGTTAAGTACGCCTTCTGATTTTGTCTCCTCATCAATCACAGGGAGAGAAACAGAAGCTTGAGGAAAGTAACAGACAGAAAGATGAACTATTGTCCCAACTGCAGTACAGCTGTGATCGGGTATAAGACTTTCTACATATCTTCTATTAAACATTTCATTATGTCCTGTACTAATTCAAGGTGAACATACATCCCATAGGCTACAACAGAGCGTGACCATCTAAGAGTGCAAGTTAGAGATTTGGAGTGGGAAAACGGAGCACTGAAGGTTATCTATTGCTGAGAATGCACACAGCAGTCCATTGTAATATGTTGTGACCGATCTGTACTCTGTTAATTCATTGACTGGTTTGAGATGACATTTTGCCCATGTGTTATAGTTAACACTGTCAATGGACTGTTTCCTACTTCCATGATCTGTTATAGCGTGAGATTGAAAAGTTGAAAAGTAATCTCCTCGAATATGAGAGGAAAGTACAAAGCCTTCAGGGCCACAATGCATTTCAGATGCAACAGCTTGTCCATATAAATATATGACACCAGTATCAATTTGTGTACCATATTATAGGAAGAAAAAGAAGCCATTGTAGTTTCATATGGTGAACTTGAGGTAAGTGCAATGCTAAGCTGCCCCCAGCCCAGTCTCTCCATACTCTGTTCGCTGCAGCATCTTATTATTTGTGACTTCTTCCTAATATAGAGGGAGAATAAATCACTGGAGACCACTAATAAGCTACTGAATGTGAGACCACTTTGTGACAGAGATGTAGATGATAGTATCAGTGCCTGTTTTTTGCTTACTCCAGTAGTTACCTATGTACTACACTCCTAATAGGTGGACCTTGAAGACCGTATATCAGAAGTTAAACAATTGTCACAGCTCCAGTACAGCTGTGATCAGGTATGAGCCTTTCTGCATGTCTTCAATAGTTGAACATTTCATTAATTCCTATACTAATTTCAACATGGACGTACATCCCATAGACTACAACAGAGCGTGACAGTCTAAGAGTGCAAGTTGGAGTTTTGGAGTGGGAAAACGGAGCACTGAAGGTTGTCTATTGCTGAGAATACACACAGCAGTCCATTGTAATATGTTGTTACCAATCTGTACTCTCTGTATAATAGGAGAAGAAGAAGGAAGACAAAAGGACAATAGAACAGTTGAGGACTAGGTCATCTGAGCTTACTGGTGAAAATGAAACATTGAAGAAAAAAAGTGCTTCCCTTGAGGTGTGTGAGCAAGGCTATTGTTGTCTGTACAAGAAAGAGTTGGATGAATCTGGATGTATTTCTGTTGGATATATCCAGATGTACTCCTGTTGGATATATCCGGATGTACTCGCGTTGGATTTATCCGGATGTACTCATGTTGGATATATCCGGATGTACTCATGTTGGATATATCTGGATGTACTCATGTTGGATATATCCGGATGTACTCATGTTGGATATATCTGGATGTACTCGTGTTGGATATATCTGGATGTACTCGTGTTGGATATATCCGGATGTACTCATGTTGGATATATCCGGATGTACTCGAGTTGGATTTATCCGGATGTACTCGTGTTGGATATATCCGGATGTACTCATGTTGGATATATCTGGATGTACTCATGTTGGATATATCTGGATGTACTCGTGTTGGGTATATCCGGATGTACTCGAGTTGGATATATCCGGATGTACTCATGTTGGATATATCCGGATGTACTCATGTTGGATATATCTGGATGTACTCGTGTTGGATATATCCGGATGTACTCCTGTTGGATATATCCGGATGTACTCATGTTGGATATATCCGGATGTACTCATGTTGGATATATCCGGATGTACTCATGTTGGATATATCCGGATGTACTCATGTTGGATATATCCGGATGTACTCGTGTTGGGTATATCCGGATGTACTCGAGTTGGATTTATCCGGATGTACTCGTGTTGGATATATCCGGATGTACTCATGTTGGATATATCTGGATGTACTCATGTTGGATATATCTGGATGTACTCGTGTTGGGTATATCCGGATGTACTCGAGTTGGATATATCCGGATGTACTCATGTTGGATATATCCGGATGTACTAGTGTTGGATATATCCGGATGTACTCGTGTTGGATATATCCGGATGTACTCATGTTGGATATATCCGGATGTACTCGTGTTGGATATATCCGTATGTACTCGTGTTGGATATATCCGTATGTACTCATGTTGGATATATCCGGATGTACTCATGTTGGATATATCCGGATGTACTAGTGTTGGATATATCCAGATGTACTCATATTGGATATATCCGGATGTGTTGGATGTATCCATTGTTGGGCTGTCAAAGGGGCCCTGCATGTATTGTTTTCTCTTTCATTAAAGTGTCTGGAGCAATGTTTGTAGTGATCTGAAAAAGCAGCTGTTTGTGGTGCAAAAACGCAATTCAAAAATGCTCCATACAGTTCTTTGTGATTATTGTAGTGTCAATTTTTGAATGGTTTTGCTATAGCTGAACCCTTCAAATCTTCCTTCTATTGAAAAGCTACAAAGAAGCTGCCTTTGGCCGCAATTCCCTTTAAACAACAAAGATGTTTTCTACTATGAAATACAACAAGCAAGTACTTCAAGTTTTTAAGGTTGTAGGCACCCACACAGGTACAGATTTGTTGTGCCCTTGACTATGCATACGAAATGTAAATGGCATTATTACTAATTACAGTCTAGTTTTATTGTGGTATTAGGTCCAACTTGAGATGTGTAAGAAAGAGAGGAAAACAGCAGAGGAGAATCTTGCAGCAAGTCTCAAAGAAAGACAGGATCTAATCACAAGCTTGAGATCTCAAACTGTGAATCTCTTGTCTGCTCCAGTGAATTAAAATCTATAGTTGTTATTCCCTTACTCATAACATGTAGGACACTGTAAGGACTGGTAGAGATGAGAGCCAGCAGCTGCAGCATCAGGTCCGCCAATTAAAGGGAGAAGTGACCAGGTTAACAAAGGCTAACAGTAATCTAGAAATAGATCTAACTGCTATCAAGGAAACAGAGAAGGATGCGAAGGTGAATTTGTGTTCAAAAAATGCAATCAAGCATTTACACTTAATTGCTTATTGTGCGCCTTATTATTATAATAGAACCAGTTGGAGAAGAAGAAGAAGGAGCTCATTTCTGCTCAGAGTACAATATCCCAACACGAGGCAAGTTGACACACTACATGTACATATGTACTATGATGTACCTATCCAATTTGCAATGCTTAAAGTAATGTGCACTAAGTGGTGTTTACGTTTACTTACTCTCTAACTGAAGGCTGAAGTAAAAAGATTGAAAGGACAGTTGGAGGAAAAGAAGACAACAGTGACAGGATTAGAGCGCAGTGTTCAGGACTACGAAAGAAAATTGCAAAATAGAGACCAAAAAGCATCAGAAAATCAGGTGAGTGTGTGTGTGTGTGTGTGTGTGCGTGTGTGTGTGTGTGTGTGTGTGTGTGTGCGTGTGTGTGTGTGTGCCTGTGTGTGTATTCACCATTGGTGTGTTTGTGTGCAAAATATAACAATCCCTATATCAACAGCAGTTATTGTTCGTGCAATACACCATAGGCGGCGGAACAGGGGGGGCCAGGGGGGCCATGGCCCCCCCACATATCACAAAGGTGAAGCCAAGAATGTCTATGTAGAGTATTGCATGCATGGACACAATTGCTATATTAATCATGAGTTCGAATTTCAGCACCATGGCCTTTAGCCCCCCCCCACTTGCCAAACCATTCCTCCGCCTATGTACACAGTATACTCTCTGCAGCTGTTGATGTAGGGATTCATGTTATATTCTGACAGTCTTCTCATTCTGACATGCTGCTCACTCCGACAGTCTTCCCATTCCCCTCATCCTTACCTGTTTTTTTCCCTTTTTTGCTTGCACGTCGTCCCTACATAATTTTTCATTTTTAGGTGTTTTTATTATGCTTATAATTATGTCTATATTATGCTCTTGTGTATTGATAAGTATACTTGGTTTCATGTGTGTATCAGTACATGGAGCATGTTTCAGTAGACAAACTAACAGTCAGCTTTGCAACATGATCTTGTATTCTCGTGAACAATTCCTCTCCTACATCTGGTGGTAATTCTAGATCTTTCATGGAGTCACAATGACATGCAGTACAGTCCTGAAAAATAAGCTTTTGGCTATGGTAGGCCATATTCCTCAACATTTCAATTTTGTTCAGATGCTTGGTAAATCCGGTTAGACAATTGAAATTTATTCCCTACTAATAGCCTAAGGGTTTAATTTAATGAAAAGTAAGATAATACCCTGATACTGTAGGCAATCTTTCACACTACTTACTGGCCGACTACACACCAATTTAAACCCATTTGGCACAGCCTTTCTCTGAAGCATGTTGTTCTGTTCGAATATAGTATAAACTTGACACTTAATTCATTTGACAGCCTAATCCACAGTATGTTTGGTGGGACAATGACCAATGTCTGATTGATATTTATAGCACTGCTAAATATGGATGTAAACACACTTGTAAAAGCTCCATACCCCATGTACGTACATACGTACATACGTACATGTACAATCAACACACACATGCACGCACGCACGCACACACACGCACACACACACTGCATATGCACATTGCTTATTATGTGTATGTAGGAAAAGGAAGAAAAAGCCAACAATTACAAAAAATTAGTGGAGAGGCAGCATAATGAACTTCAAGATAGATTCGATGCTTCTGAGAGTGAACTGAAAAAAGGAAGGGATGCAGTAGCTGAACTGAAGGAGTTGCTAGACAGCCGAGAGGAGGCACTACGAGAGTCGAAGGAGTATCAAAATAAACTCAGCGAGTTACTAGAAAAACACGAGAAAGATACTAAGGTACATGCATTACATATGCATTGAGTGTGTGTGTGTGCCCGTGTGTGTGCGTGTGTGTGTGTGCATGCGTGTGTGCGTGCGTGTGTGTGTGTGTGTCCGTGTATCTGTGTGTCCATGTGTATGTGTGTACATCCAAGAGCCATATCATACTTTCTCATTTCTATTAGCTTTCATGTCAGCAGTTGAGACAGGAACTATTGGAGGTACAGTCAAAGCTAGCAACTAATAAGGAAGTTATGGTAAACACAGACAGACAACATCGGAGGAAAATGGCTGAATTGACTGATCACGTCAGACAAAGACTGGAAGTACAACTTACTCAATACACAGAAATGGGTGTATGTTATTGCATGTTCCGTTCAATAGTGTATGAGTAGGTGACTTGTGTATGGGAAATGTTTGTATGTACCTTTACATACATTGCTGGCTAATTGCTGTACTGTTGTGTCTTCTTAGGATGATCTGAGGCACATTCGTGGAGAGCTCAGCACTGTGCAAACTTTGCTGGCATCATTTCATACAAGTAGATTGTTTGTTGCTAGAGAGCTCACCACCCAGTGGAAGAAGAGCAGGGAGCAATGTGCAGCCCTTGAAGTACGTGGATGTGAACGGCAGCATGTCCCTGTTAAGTTTATTCCACTGTTTTATTTACTGTGTGTAATGTGTATGTTAAATTTAATTCAGGATTCAAACATGGTACAGTTGATAAAGTGTGAAGATCTGAAGAAGAAAGAAATGGTTTGTTTGACTATTACAACAATTTTGCTGTGTTGTCACATCTCTTGAGGTTGATGCCTGTTTGTATGTGCAGCTGATGAAACAGGAACACTCACAGGAAGTGGCCAAGTGCAGAGATGAGTACAACGTAGAAAAGGCATATGTGAATGCTCTGAAGTCCTCTAGAAAGAAGAAGGTGCAAGAACTGCAGGTAGTGTGTGTGTGTGTGTGCACGCACGCGTGTGTGTGTGTGTATGCGTGTACATATGTTATGGATATGTACATGCATGTGTACATGTTTCATTGTGTGCATGTGTTTGTGTTATTTTTATGAAACAGCATAGTTATACGTACCTGTCTGTATCCACATTTTAGGCTATAAAGAACCAATTGGAAGAGCTGAGTGCTGAACACATAAAATGTGAACAACTGAAGGAGAGAGAGAAGAAGGTGAGAAGGAGAGAAAAGAAAGCAAAGGACTCTGAAGACAAATTACAATCTGAGAAAATAAGTGTGGAGTTGAAGATGAAGGCACTTGAAGAGAAGGACAAGGAGTTTATACAATTCTTCAAGATAACGAAATTCACCTCATCGCAAATGAAAGAACTATCCCAAGTATGTTTGTACTTCACCTACGGTACCTGGATATCTACTGTATACTGATGTGAATGCACAGGTGTACATATTATGTATACTGTACGTACATATAGGATGATATTGTATGTATGTGCATATAATATTATGGAGTTGTGTAAATGCCATATTTATTTTGCATTCTCTGTGTACCTAATTAGAATCTTGGTCCATATCTCTTGAAGTACCTCAGAGATCACCCTCCTGTCAGTAGTGATAGCTCTTCAGATCAAATGGATGGTGCATGTGTGAGTTATGTCGTTGTCTTGACTACCAATGAATAATCTATCACTTTAATATGTGTTTGCACATGTTGATATGTATGTATGTATACATGTGTGTACAGTATTCATGACCTGTTCGGTCTCCTCCCTTCCTCTGTTCATTATGGTTGAGTCTGCTTCTAATGTAGGAAGAGAGCTTGACTACATCTGATACTAAGAGAGAATTGGTATGATGTGTATGTACATCTTTGTCTAGTGAACAAGTATGCATATGCACACACACGCACGCACGCACGCACGCACGGACGCATGCACGCACGCACGCGCGCACACACACACACACACACACACACACACACACACACCACCAGCACATGCACATAACAAGAACTATTCATTTCTTCATTTGCTGTTATTGGGCCCAGCATTTGAAAATTACCCACAAACAAAAGTTCATTGAAGAACTAAAAGCTGAAAAAGAAGACCTCCTAACAAAAATGGAGGACCTGAAGGTACAGCACCATCCACCAGTGTATAGGTTGTGGTGTGACCTACAGTTCTCTCCGATAACAGAGAGAGCTACGTTTGAAGGAATCTCTCCAGCATGATTCTCCAGTGACTAAAGCAAGACAGCTACAGGTAGATACAGCTGGTCCATGTTGCACTGAAGTATATGTATATACATACATTGGGAACATAATGTACTGAGTAGTTGATCTTCTTGAAATCACTTGGAATTTAAGCTGTACATAACATAGAGGTGTACACGACTGAGTATCAGTGTTAATGTGTGTCATATGGAGACTGGGGAGGCTGTGGTGACTGGCTATGAAACTTTCATAGTTGGTCACCACAAGATCAGAAGCACCTCCATAGGGGTGTACATGCATGAGTATTAGTGTTGTTAGTTGTTGAGAACTGTTCTGCTTAGGTTTGGTAGTTGGTAGACTTGGTTAGGTTGACATGTTGTGTTCCCATTACAGAGAGAATGGGAACAGGAGAAGAGAGATTTGATGGTTGAACTTAATACCTGGATACAGGCATATGTGAGTTGATGTATGTACATGTGGTGGATTGGAGGTGTATACTGTGCTTTGTGACTAGGGCTGTAGCTTGGTTGGTGAATAACAAAGCATCTAACACATGCACACACACATGCACACCACACAAACACACACACACACACACACACACATGCACACCACACAAACACACACACACACACACACACACACACACACACACACACACACACACACACACACACACACACACACACACACACACACACACACACACACACCAGTGATGATTCATTGTTTGTAGTACCTCCTCTCCACCCACAGTTCCTGGTTCAGTGTTATCCATTCTTCATCCACGACTTCCACTTGAGAGGATTGCACTGTTTAGCTTCAAATGTGCAGGAATTCACTTCATCAGATCCTAGGTTGTTCGATGTAGAGGTCCTCCATTCTCAAAGTATTAAAGGTATTTGTAAGGGCATTTTTGAAACATCACATGTGGCTCTAACCAAGCTATTTGATGCTGTGGTACAAGCAATGACTGCTGGTCATAGCCTGTCCTTGTCCGCCACCTTCTTCCACTTTGCCGGGAGTGTCACCCTCTATCGCTTCCACATCGTAGTGGACCCCAAGGTGCTTGTGCACGACGATCCCATCCATCGCTGTTCTGATGAGGGTGGCGCAATACCGCGAGCATTCTTCACCTACGCTTCAGTGCAGCTGAAGGACGGAGTCACACCTCCTCACATCAAGGCCAGTGGTAGAGGAGCCTACTACATCACCAGGATGAGGGGACAGGTTGATCTGATGACCAAATCCCTTGGCCTGCATGAACAAGAGGAGGTGGGGGCAATCAAGTTGATAACTGACCACTTGGATGGCAGAATAGCCCGTCACCTTGACAACCATTATGCCTCCTTCGCCAAACCAATGGCCGTCATGACCGTGCCCAAATGCCACATTAATGAACCTTAGACTAAAGCTTTCAAAGATATTATGTTAAAGCTACATAACATAGTTTTGTAGTGCTTTTAACACATACATAAAGAAGTAGGTGCTTATTGTACAAGCATTAATAGTAATAATTATTGTAGTATGTTATATGTATGTATGAGTAATATACATATGTATAATTATACATGTACTGCATTGTATGCATACCTAGCTAATGTCCATATACATCTATTGTAGTATATATATATGATATAATAGTTATTATATATACTATATTATTGTAGTTATAGTGTAACATAAAAAAAATAATCATTATAATTTATGTGCACCTTACACTCATGCAGTATAGATCAGTCACACATTCATCTAGCTATACAATATATATACGTATAATGTTATATTTTATGTACATATGTACTTATTATAGATAAAACAATGTCATGCATAATATAATATTATATGATACAAATGTCGTATGAATTGGATCTGCTAAGCTACTTAATTTTATCACACATTCACAGCATTGCAGATTCAACACTGAATGCAAACAAGTTTATAAGACTATTACAACAATGTCCTATCAAAAATGGAACTCTACGTACTCGGAGAGAGCCTTATGATGATATTGTTTGTGTGGATGAGCATTAGACTGTTTGGTAGCTTGGCCACCTGTCTGCTGCAGTGGTGGGTCTTCTGCCTCCGATGAGTACCTTTCTTGTCAGGATTAGTACAGGGTTCTTCATCCATTGACTCACTCCTCTAAGAACCTTCAGCTAGTGTTTTGTCAGGTTTTGCAACTGGTGTAGGCTGTAATGGATATTAAACACTACTTTACCTTAGTTGGATGTGTAGTACACAAACAAAGTACAACACATAACACACACACACACACACACACACACACACACACACACACACACACACACACACACACATACACAACAAATTACAGCACTATAAAAATATAATGATGCTGACTTATGATTAATTGCATGTCACTTATGGCCTATTACCGGTAGTAGGTATAGTTCATGATAAGGTATGATGAATCCACACAAAGCAAACTGTAGCTGATACCATTTGACATCAACATAGCGGACATGACAGAAATGCTGCAGCTGAGGATCTACCTTCTTCTGAAATTCTCAGACTCCTCACCAACGATCTCACATTCACTGTTTGCTGTAACATACGACTTCTTGGGAAAGTTCGACCATAAGTTTAAAGTATCAATCAATATTTGGGTAGAGTTACTAGACTTCCATAATATCCGTTCTCCAACCACGGTTCACCCGAGGTCGAAAGATTGGCGATCCTCGTGGGGTTGGTACACTGCTTCCAAGTCTTGGTGAGTGAGTGAAACCCTACAAGTTTTGTAATTAAGGGCGGGGTTGAACAATGGCTACTGTCGATCAACAAGATTCGGAACCAATGTCAGAAAACAGACGAAAGAGCCTTAACGCTCTACTACCAGAGTTTCAGAGGAATTTAGTACTGTTGGATAACATAAAGGCTGGCCTTCATACGGACGCTGGCGGATTTCTCAGCCAATTTGAGATGAACGAAGTATTTTGTGAACTGTCAAAAGCTAAGCAATTTTCAAAACTGATCCTCATCCTCAAAGGCAAAAGTAATGGCGATTTCGAAGCCTTTTGTCGTGTTTTAATCAGTAATGGCTGTACTTGTTGGGCAAGAAAACTCAAGGAAAAGGCTGGACTGGATTACGAATCACTTCCAGGTAGATTCAACTAGGGTGAAATGGAACACTGGGATAACTTGGAATGGATGGCTTCGAGCACTCTTGTTCGAGACCAAGTTCGTGTCTGTGTTATCTACGTAGTTAAGTGATTCAATATAGAAAGTCACTTATCCACAGCTAAAGATCAACGATGTCTAAAGACACCCATTCCAAGTTACTCTGTTTTACCCTGCATAAACTATCATTTATACTATTACATTTAGATGGCTGTGATTTTTTAGGGTAGCTTTGATTTATCTCAGGATTAACACTGACAGGTTGGTGTCAAAGACCAACCCCTAACTGATGTATCATGATAGTCCGGCATAGCTGAACCTTGCCCTACATTTTCTGTTGGTGGGAATGGGCCTGGCACATTCAAATTGGAGTGAAATGGCTTAAAACTTGCCAGATATCACGAATAACATTAAAATACCCCTTTTCGCTTTTAACCCTGTGTCCGAGGCTTTGGTTGCTACATCGTTGTTCCTTGATTTGAATAATGATTGGTGTCTTCCTCTAGCTGATAATGAATGTCATTAAAAGTTACTTGACAGAGAACCTCGTGATGTAGTGCAAGTAGGAACAGAAAGACTGAATAAGTACTTTCAGTGTCAGCCGCAACGTTGAAAACATACGGTATAACAACAGCGATGTATGTCTTTCCAAATGCTGCCCGCAAACAGACAAGAACGCTGTTATGCTGGAGAATTTCATAGAAGCCGCCTACTTTTCCTTAGGTGACTTGAAACCGGTGTTGAGTTTCCTAAAGGGCTATAGAGTGATCACTTTGACACTTTTGCAACCGACGGCCATATTGAAATTCGACTCCACCTCTTTGTCACAGAAGGCGTATACGAATTGCCTCAGACGCTATTATGGAGGAATGGGTCTAGCTATACCAGACTGATATCATTACACATTCCTTGAATTGTTAACATCAACATAGTCGCCCTACTATCACACCCACGCTCACCATTTGGTCGCTTTGTGTGTGAGTATGTGCTACTGCATGATTTGTACTTAATTTACTAGCATATCACATCATATAGAAGATCTTTGGAGTGTATGTATGAGCCATATATGCGTATTTATATGTGGAGTGTCAGTCAATATAATATCCTAAGACCTAACAGATTTTACAGTTATCTTGAAATCATAATGTCCTTGTTAAAAACTCAGTTCTTTGGACATATATGTACATACGTATGTAAAAGATTCTACGTTAATGTCAATGCCATGACTACTTTCTGCCCAAACCCCTAATCATAGTACGTATGTCACAGTTACTACAGCTACATTTCACATATGTGGATGCAACATGAGTGCACACAGTCACCATGTTCATAAAATAACTACCACATATGTAAGTTCGTAGGTGTACTCTGTGTGCTGAACTTTGCTACAGATCACATAGTACATATATAGATCTATTGTTGTCACAAATATATTGGATATGATGGGGAAATGCATGGACATCAAGCGTGACTGCCCATGTTGATTTCTCAACGACAGAATGACAATCCCTACTCCTAATTGTTTACGGGATTGAGGAATTAAAAAGGAAATTATCTTAAACCATGTGCCAATGAGAAGGAACTGAGGCCGATGTTAGCCAGTTTCATGCTAAGGTCATGACCCATTCCCAGTGATGGGATGATGTGGTACGGATTGACTTGATCACTGAATAATATGTGCCAAAATGTGTTCATTGTTATTCCTATCTCACTAGATTTAATATTAATAAACTTTAAGTTAATATAATGCCTGTTGATAAAAGATAACTTTACAACAACATGTATTGCTTTTATGTAGATTTGTTGTCCAAATTGCCAAATGAGGTGCAAGAGACACTGAAGCAGAAAAGACAGGCCTTTCAGGTTGGATTTGAACGCCTTGAGCATCAGTTTGACCCTGTACTGGAGAAGATTCAAATTGCAGTCCTGAATCTTAAGCAGTTCGATTTTATACGATGTGTTACAAGGTTGAATGATAAGCTAAGATATCAAAATAGGAAATTGAATGAAAATCAAATGAAATGTCCTGAAAGTCTTGTTATAGCCTTGTCTGATAAGAGGTATTATTCTGCCTTTAATTTGAAAGTATTAGATATTTTAGTTGAAAGTATTCCAAAGTCCACTGGTTGCCAGGGGGACCTCACCAAAATGCTCGACGACTATCGGAGTGAATACCTGGCACCACTCATGAATACCACAATGTCAGATTTGGTTGAAGTCTCAAGCATCGCTCCTCTTCGCAGTGAAGGCCTCAATCTGGCCTTGATATGCAAGCACCCTCCAACGCTGCGCGTAATAAAAGAAGCGGAAGAGTACCTGATGGAGATGCGTGTGTGGGTAGATGGGGTGGTATGATACCACGAGCATTCTTGTATATACTTTATTGGGGGTAAAGAATGGAGTCACACCTCCTCATATCAACCATACGTACTTCTAAAGGAGTCTACTACCTCACCAGGATGGTGGGACAGGTTGATCTGATGACCAAATCCCTTGGCCTGCGTGAACAAGAAGAGGTGGGGGCAATCAAGTTGATAACTGACCACTTGGATGGCAGAATAGCCCGTCACCTTGACAACTGTTATGCCTCCTTTGCCAAACCAAAGGCAGTCATGTCCGTACCCGAATGCCCCGTTGTACCCAAACTGCCCGTTGTACCCGAATGCCCCGATGTACTCGAATGGCCCATTGTTGAACGTTAGACTACGAAAGCTTCAAACTATACTTTCATAACATTATAGTTTTGTAGTGGTTTATATTATTTTGGAGTATTGAGATTTATATTACAGCAGTACTACGTACTTTTGCAATACTTGATATATACATCATGCAGACATTATAGCTACTGTTATTGTTATAATGTATATTGTAATAATTGTAATATAATTATTAGATACGTATATATAATAATATGCATCTATTATAATAATGATAATTATGTAGACTGGATATCTATTAACTGGATTCAAAACTAACCCCATGCACCATATCATCGATATCGTGTGTTCTTGGCATTAAAGAATTAATAATTAATACAAACAATTTCATAAGACTATTACAATAAGTTCCTATCAAAAATGATTCCTACTTCACAGCACAACTACCTACAGCTATTGTCTGGTAACAAAGTCTCAATAACATCTTCTGTCATTCCTATCTCTGCTCCTGCTCCTGCTCCTATCACTACGCCTGTCTCCTCTGTTCCTGTCCCTTCTGGAGCTGCGGTATCTGTTACCATAGACCCTAATCTATGATGTAACTGCAATCTTTGTCCTAACGCTCACCTTATGACAATGTCAATACTGTAGATATTTGACACAACGAAATACTACTACCAGCACCGGTCTCGCTCCTATTGTGTATGCTATCCATCTAAAGTAGACGAACAGGACCTACTGGGGGAAACTTGGACATAGCAGTTTGCACCTGCTATATTGTGCTAGTGTTCATATGTTCAGTAGTTCTAGTGTACATCACCACAGCACTATAGTGTCCATTCAACCGATGCCGTCTCTTGGATTTTGTCACCTTGATCGATTGTCTATACCTTTGAATGAAGCCAGGCGTAGGAAAGAAGGCAGGCAGACCTATCAATCCTTGTTGAGTGACCTTCCTGACAACTTGAGGAAAGCCATGATTTATGGCAGCAAGAAAGACGCATCATCATGGCTCACTACACCTCCTCTGCAGGGAATTTGGCTTCAAACTGACAAAAAAGGGAGCTTTTCACGATGCCATGACACACCTCAGGTATGGATGGCCACTGAAGTATCTACCAGCCAATTGTGTCTGCAGAAGCAACAACAGCATAGAGCATGCACTCTCTTGCCCCTGCGGTGGGTACACCATACACAGACATGATGATACCAGGGACATTACGGCAACAATGATGGCTAAAGTATGTAGGGACGTCACCATAGAGCCGAGGCTTCAGACTTTTATAGGTGAAAAGTTTACCCATGGTACATCCAACATGGGGGAGGGGGGCAGGTCACAAGACACAGTTTTCAATGTAAGGGTGTTTAACCCTTATGCATCTAGCAATAACCAGTCATCCCTGAAGTCCAATTATGAAAGGCACGAGCGTGAGAAACACTGAGCGTACCAACAAAGAGTCATCCAAATTGAATATGGTGTCTTCACCCCACTGGCCATGGTGTTCTCAGCCTGTGGTGGCATGGGACCAGTTGCTAGAGTAGCCTACAATCTTCTTGTAGCCAAGCTAGCCGAGAAGAGAGGAGTTCCCTATCAGAGAGCTGTATCTTGAATCAGATGTATGCTCAGATGTTTATTATTGTGATCTGCTATCAGATGTATCAGGGGATCAAGATCAACCTACAGAAAGCCAAGAATAGATTGCACATCAATTGACTTCCAAATTTAGATTATGGCCCAGTATTCTTAATTTTTATTATGTATTGCGTATTATTATTATAACGCGTACTTTCTGTATAAATATAACGAGTTATGATTATTACTATTATAGAATGTAGTAATACAATGCACTTTGTAATGTCAACATTGGCATGTTGAGTTATGTGGGCACTCGGGCCACACATGCAATCAGGTCTGGTGGGCAATCCAGGTTGGCAGTGAAAGGTCTTTGTTATGAGGATCTAGCTCCTCTCAGGTACATGATGGCGGAATCCAATATAGCGAGAAGGTTACCCTGCACCTGAGCACGCCCATTCTGTACGAATAATATGATCGTGTGTGATGTTAAAATTATTGTGGGCGGTGGGCGTAAGTAACTTTGGAAGGTCAAAAATGGCTACTGTCGATCAACAAGATTCGGAACCGATGTCAGAGAATAGACGAAAGAGCCTTAACGCTCTACTACCAGAGTTTCAGACAACGTTGTTGTTGGGTAACATAAAGGCTGGCCTTCATACGGACGCTGGCGGAGTTCTCAATGATCTTGAAATGGACGAAGTATTTAGGTGTGGGCGGTCACCAGCTAATCAAGTTGCAGAACTGATCCTCATCCTCAGAGGCAAAAGTAATGCTGATTTCGAAGCCTTTTGTCGTGTTTTAATCAATAATGGCTATGCTTGTTGGGCAAGAAAACTCAAGGAAAAGGCTGGACTGGATTACGAATCACTTCCAGGTAGATTCAACTAGGGTGAAGTGAAACACTGGGATAACTTGGAATGGATGGCTTCGAGCGCTCTTGTTCGAGACCAAGTTCGTGTTGATGTTATCTACGTAGCTAAGTGATTCAAAATCGAAAGTCACTTATCCACAGCTAAAGATCAACGATGTCTAAAGACACCCATTCCAAGTTACTCTGTTTTACCTTGCATAAACTATCATTTGCACTATTACATTTAGGTGGCTGTGTTTTTTTAGAGTAGCTTCGATTTTTCTAAGGGTTAACACCGACTGGTTGGTGCCAAAGACCAACCCCTAACTGATGTATTATGGTGTATCATGATAGTCTGGCATAGCTGAACCTTGCCCTACATTTTCTGTTGGTGGGGAATGGGCCTGGCACATTCAAATTGGAGTGAAATGGCTTAAAATTTGTCGGACATCATGAATATCATTAAAATACCCATGCCTTGCCGGAAACAGCATAGATGACATTTCATGTCAGTTGCTTTTAACCCTGTGTCTGAGGCTTTGGTTCATATTATGCTACATCGTTGTTCCTTGATTTGAATAATGATTGGTGTCTTTCTCTAGCTGATGATGAATGTCATTAAAAGTCACTTAACAGAGAACCTCGTGATGTAGTGCAAGTAGGAACAGAAAGACTGAATAAGTACTTTTACATAACTAGTCATGAACAAAGTTCAGAAACTTCCAAATGCTGGGGTATAGAACCATAGATCTTCCATACATTAACTGAACTATGTTTTATGATAAAACATAGTTCAGTGACATCATCTAAAAATGTCTTCCAAAATTGACGTCATGATGGCCGACCATTTGGTGTCCTGAACGATGGGTTGGTGAACCCTGCTCTTTGGTGAAAGAAATCGAAAAATCGTGATGCAAAAAAGTTGAAAATTATTATTTGAATTGTTTTAAGGCGCTTAGTAGTGATGCAGTCTGAAATTTGTCCCCAGGAGGAATCGAAAAGTAAGTGCTCTTTTAACAAATCGTGTGTGAACCACAGGCAACTTTTGCCCAAGTTTGCCAATTCATTATATGGTGCGATGGTGCCCCATTACCATTGGTGGGACAACTTACTGCTGAACGCTTTGTTCAACTTTATTTGTTCATTTATTTAATAACCAATGATTCACCCACTTTTATGTGTATATTATCCATTGTCTCACATTGTATCATTTCATTGTAACAGTGCATCATGCATAATATTATTATTAATGGTTCATTAATTAATATTTACCTATACTCACTTTTGACTTAACTTCATGTACTATGTATTTATTTTAATTTGGGGGAGCACATAGTGTAGGCTGTGCCTTCTGTGTACCCTGTCTGATTTTTGTAATCAGACGAAATTAATGAATATGAATATGAACATGAACGGACAATTTGCGTTCAAAGAAACCAAAAAATGACCTAAATCCAACAATATTGGCGGCCACCGCAATTAAGAGCGTGGGCGACCTCGATCGGACTCCGCTAACGAACGGAAACAATTACCTCACTAATGCTCAGTAATTATATAAAACATGCATTCACTTTGACCCTCAATAGGTGTGTTTATTGTTGAGCTTTAAGAGATGTTTAATGATAGCATGTATCTGCCATTGTACGTATAACAAAAAATTGTTAATTAAAATTAATGGCATTCAAGGTATTTTGAAGGCTATTCTTGGTTTTCAGCTATTATCAATGATGAGTTTTACATATGTACTATGTCATAACAATACACAATTACTTGTTCATTGTTATTCCTATCCCACTAGATTGTATATTAATAAAGTTATAATGTATTGTCTGTTGATATAAGATAACTTTACAACAACATGTATTGCTTTTACGTAGATTTGTTGTCCAAATTGCCAAATGAGGTGCAAGAGACACTGAAGCAGAAAAGACAGGCCTTTCAGGTTGGATTTGAACGCCTTGAGCATCAGTTTGAGCCTATACTGGACAAGATTCAAAGTGAAATCCTGAATCTTAAGCAGTTCGATTTTATACGATGTGTTACAAGGTTGAATGATAAGCTAAGATATCAAGATAGGAAATTGAATGAAAATCAAATGAAATGTCCTGAAAGTCTTGTTATAGCCTTGTCTGATAAGAGGTATTATTCTGCCTTTAATTTGAAAGTATTAGATATTTTAGTTAAATGTATTCCAAAGTCCACTGGTTGCCAGGGGGACCTCACCAAAATGCTCGACGACTATCGGAGTGAATACCTGGCACCACTCATGAATACCACAATGTCAGATTTGGTTGAAGTCTCAAGCATCGCTCCTCTTCGCAGTGAAGGCCTCAATCTGGCCTTGATATGCAAGCACCCTCCAACACTGCGTGTCATAGAAGAAGCAAAAGAGTACCTGATGGAGATGGGTGTGAGGGTAGAAGGGCTGAAGTTCGACTGGGGGTGCTTCATCATCTTCTTCACTATCATCCATCCCTTGGATTGCCCTGACGATCTTGCCAAGACCTTCTCCTCAGGGCATCATTGCCACCAGCTGAGGCAGTTTGGTATTCACCGTGTACTTCTTCTTGGTCACTGGACAGTAGAACTCAGCGATGGAGCTGTGTCTTGTTGTGATGAAGTGAGTCAAATTATGGTATAGGTATATCTTAAATTTAGTACTCCAAACTACGTATATACATATCTCAGCATGGGGTTCCACTGGATTGATAATGTAATTGCCTCAATATATTCACACACCAATGCGTTAAACGTGTGGGTTGGTGTGTTCATGTGTGAGTGTGTGGGTATGTTTGTGTGGGTGTGTTGAGGTGTGTGGGTGGATGGGTGTGAGTGGGACTCAGACTGATGTTCATAGAGCCATTCAATGCACAGATATGTCTGGAAGAAGTGTCTCAAGAGCACAATTTCAAGCAAGCACAAAGTAGCAAGCTTGTAAGAGACATGGAAGAAATGACAAGTCACTTGATCAAGCAAAGAGATGAAAGCCTTAGGATGTTAATGGAGATGGAGGAAGAACTGAGGGTTGGTCTGCTAGATCCATATGGTGGATAATATGCACCACTCTCAATGTGTTCATGTGATCATTCTGTATGCTATATACAGGATGAGATTGCCAGGCTACGGGAGGATTTACGAGAAACTCAGAGTGTCCTCCGAGAGGAATCAACCAGAGCTATGAAGTTGCAAAGAAGGCATACAGAAGTTCTTGCATTTCAGGTATGAGCACGACTCTGGTTTGTAATGGATATTACTTACATACATACATATCTTCCCTGACAAAGTATGTACATTCTCATCCATATTACTATAGAGACTTAGGCTTATGTACGTACATCACCTTGGTGATAGGGAGAGATGATATTGTATGCTCCCATGTGTACCTGTGTTGAGGTTGTAGTACATCTTGTTATATTACGTAGGCTCCCCTAAGTGACTTCCCTGTCAAGGTGAAGCCAGCCACTGGACCTTCAGGTCAGTTGATATAAATTGTATTCACTGTTTGGTTTACATTGCATTTTGGCTGTGTGCTTCAGAATCTTTACTTACAGAACATACATAGGCACATGTGTACTTGGAGGCATTAGACACTACACACATGCCATACACCATTTGTCTCCCTGCCTCATTCTGTTCATTCGCACACAGTTTATGAAGCTCAACTGAAGAAGTTCTGTTGAATCCCCTTTGGCATCCAGACCCTCACTGTACTACTTTTGATGCAGAATTGTCTGTACTATATCATTATATGTGCAGAAAATCGTCAATATTCAATTGAGTTTCTAAAATATCACACCACTCCTGCCAAATTGCCTACTATGAAGTATATGTGTATGTACATTTTGTTATTCCCCAATAGTATGTCAGATTTCATCTTATCTACTTGGTATCTCATCGCCAGATAAAATGTTCAGCTCAGAAAATTTCATGAACAAATACATGGATGTTGAATCCCTCAAAGTTGTACAAGCGGTGGAAATTGCCTTCAGATTGGAGGTGTCTGAGTGTCCCTTACCACCTCGTGTGTACAGTAGTATAAAGCAGGCAAGTAGCGAAGAAGATGCCGCACGGGAACTGTTCAAACACTTTCAGAAACAAGGTACTCCGGCCACCATCCGATCACTCTGTGATGTCATGACAGGGCTGAAGGGATACAGTAATATGAATCATCTCGGTGAAAAGATGAAGAACGATGAAGATCTCCCATTACCATCTGAAGATACCTAACCATCTCGTGTTTATTCATCAAGTGATGTAATCTACATTGTCTTCCTGTGTACATACACACATGATGTTGTACTGATGTGTACATATTTATATGACAGTGTTTGTCACTATCGATTACTTAAAGGAGACATACTTGTACTCAAACTTGTATAGAATTAATTATTTTTATACTGTATGTGCCATGTACCCTGTAGTGTACTATTGTCACTTTTTATTGGTTTATACATGTTTGAACATGTATGTAATTGGCTTGTGTATGATTGATGTTCATGCAGTATAGAGTCTGATCTAGATCAGTCACACATTCGTATAGCTATATACATATACATATAATGTTATATATTATGTATATACATATGTACTTATTATAGATAAAACAATGTCATGCATAATATATGATACAAATGCATATGAATTGGATCTGCTAAGCTACTTAATTTTATCACACATTCACAGCATTGAAGATGCAACACTGAATACAAACAACAAATTTATAAGACTATTACAACATGTCCTATCAAAAATGGAACCCTACGTACTTCACAGCACAACTACCTACAGCTATCATCTGGTAACAAAGTCTTAATACCGTCTTCTGTCATTCCTATCCCTACTCCTGCTCCTATCTCTACATTGGTCTCCTCTGTTCCGGTCTCTTCTGGAGTCGCGGTCCGTGTAACTACGATCTTTGTCGTAACGATCACCTCGTCTATCGTGATCACATTCAAAAACTGTTGCTATCTTTATTATACAGATACACATACACCCACGAGGGGCCCATAAAATTTAAGTCGAAAACTACAATTCATGGATCAATTGGAAGATAATCAACTCACACATAGTACAAAATATACAAATGGAAGCAATCGTGTCCTATATAAGGAGTGCTAGCTAAAGTACTGCAGCCCCCACCAGGCATGAGATAGCATAACATGCTGTGTGCTTGGACTAAGCAAAATAGAGAGCAACGATAAAAGGTACAATTGTAGACACAATCAACAATGGGATGAAGGACAGAGCCTTATGATGTTATTGTTTGTGAGGATGAGCATTAGACTGTTCGGTAACTTGGCCACCTACTGCTGCAGTGCAGTCTGCCTCCGATGAAGTACTTGTCTTGTCAGGAATAGTACAGGGTTCTTCATCCATTAACTCACTTTTCTTAGAGCCTTCCAGCCAGTGTTTTGTCAGGTTTTACAACTGGTGTAGGCTGTAAAGGACAATAAACATTACTTAACATTTAGCACCTTAGTTGGATGTGTAGCACACAAACAAGGTACAACACATAACACACACACACACACACACACACACACACACACACACACACACACACACACACACACACACACACACACACACACACACACACACACACACACACACACACACACACACACACAACAAATTACAGCACTATAAAAATATAATGATGCTTACTAATGATTAATTGTCACTTATAGACTATTACCGGTAGTAGTTCATGATAATAGTTATCATAAGTCCACACAAAGCAAACTGTAGCTGATACCAATTTGACATCAACATAGCGGACATGACAGAAATGCTGCAGCTGAGGGTCTACCTTCTTCTGAAATTCTCAGACTCCTCACCAATGATCGCACATTCACTGTTTGCTGTAACATAAGACTTCTTGGGAAAGTCACCCATAAGTTTAAAGTATCAATCAATATTTGGGTAGAGTTACTAGACTCCCATATCCGTCGTGGTGAGTGAGTGAAACCCTACAAGTTTTGTAATTAAGGGCGGGGCTCAGTAAACAATGGCTACTGTCGATCAACAAGATTCAGAACCAATGTCAGAAAGCAGACGAAAGAGCCTTACCGCTCTACTACCAGAGTTTCAGACAAAGTTGTTGTTGGGTAACATAAAGTCTGGCCTTCATACGGACGCTGGCGGAGTTCTCAACGATCTTGAAATGGACGAAGTATTTTGGTGTGGGCGGTCACCAGCTAATCAAGTTGCAGAACTGATCCGCATCCTCAGAGGAAAAAGTAATGCTGGTTTCGAAGCCTTTTGTCGTGTTTTAATCAATAATGGCTATGTTTGTTGGGCACGAAAACTCAAGGAAAAGGCTGGACTGGATTACGAATCACTTCCAGGTACCTATGTACGTAATGCTATACAATCATATTGTAGCGTCATATACGTATAGACCCCTTGCAGTTGCGCAATCATTTTCGACCGTCGGCCATCTTGGAGGACAACCACGCGTTTAAGTACGAACAGTGCGAATAGCTAGGAACCCGGACGGCGCTCTTTTGCCTGGCTATAGAGAGTCTCTTAAAGATGCGCTATCGAAAGAAAGTAGGAGGATAAGTTAAGGATCATAAACGGGAAAGATCCGTACGAGATGCGGATCAAGTGAAGTGCCTGGACAAGGCATTTATCAATGTATAATTAATATTAACCCTAATCCTAACAGGTTAGGGGTAGGGGTAGGGTAAAGGTAGAGGTAGAGATAGGGTAGGAGGAGGGTAGAGGTAGGGTAGGAGGAGGGTAGGAGCAGGGTAGAGGTAAAGGTAGGGTAGGGTAGAGGTAGGGGTTAGGGTTGGGTTACTTATATATTGACTAATCCATGCCTGGTCCAGGCGCTGCACTTCATCCCAAGATGCGAAGACAGGAGTGGCGCGATGATGTTGATCTTTGGCTGGCTGTTACATACATAAATTTGGGGATGTGTTTACTCTTTTCACCAAGTCCTTTCACCGGAGAGGATCTACTGAACTATAAAATTCTGGAATGTTATCAGCGCTTTACTGCGGGCTGGGTTTGAGATATTTTAGTGGCATACATCTCAGTAGTATATATCATTACAGCACATCAGTTAATAGGAACAACTGAGTCACACATGTTAACTAAGGCACAGCAAGCAAATACTGCTCAATCTAACATGCACACAACATCACGAGCAATTAAGAAGTCATGGGTTGAGTTGCACTCAAAAACATGTACTTCTGTCTAATTAGGCCAATGACACGTTCCACGTGAATGTAAACATTTGCCATTCGCCATGTCTGCTCAACTTTGATGCCTGTCAGCTGCTGCTTTCCTTTGGTAAAAGCAGGAATTGATAGTCGGGCACAGTGAAAACCAACTGACTCTTGTATGTTGAATCCTCTGTCTGCCATGACAGTGTCACCTGGTAGCAGGTAATTGAGGATCCCACAGTTCTCTGTCAAGTAGTTGTCACTTACACGGCCTCCCCCCAGCCTTTTGATATAAAGGAAACTGACCCTTGTGGGGTTTATTCTCATAAGATACTTGGCTGTGTTGTGGTGCTTGTATATGGAGTATGTCTGTGCTCTTGCCAACAGGTTTGAATGTTCTATAAAGATTTCAGAATAGTCCATGATGACTAGCTACACAGGACAGAAGTCGACGGGCATTGTCAAACGGAGTATGTCCCTTTCTGGCCTGTAAACTCGTACAAAGATGCTGGGCGTCCCTTCCTGAAATGATCGGAACACACACGAACATTTGTTAGCGATCCCATCAAGTCCTTCCTCCGTATCGCGGTCAGCCACGTTCTATGCCTTCTTTCACTGAGTTCCTTCGTCTGCTGCCCTTAGTTAAGAATTACAGCAGGTAGCCGATAAAACTCTTGTCTTTATCACGGCTGCTTCTGTTGCTGCAGCCTAGAATAGCACAGAAATTCACCATCCTTCTTTCGACGTTGTCCTCCAATATGGCCGCCGAGATTTAAGCCCCGCCCACTGCAATGGGTCTATATCGCATTATAAGTTGTCTATTATGTTTTAATTCAGATCAAATTGTAAATACCATATAATATCATTAGATTTAGGTTGCCAGAAATGCATGTTGAATAAAATTGACGAACGACAGCCTTACCACATGCAACATTGAATTACTTTTCAGATTTATTATCCAGACTACCAAGTGAAACACAAGAAGCACTTCAGCGGAAAAGAGAGGCCTTTCAAGTTGGATTTAAGAGCCTTAAGAGTCGATTCAACCCTTTAATGGGTAAAATTCGCACCACAGTCCTGAATCTCACCCGGGTTGATTTTACACAATGTGTTACGATGTTCAATGATGAACTAAGGTATTTGAATAAGCATTTGAATGAAAGCCAAATGGAATCAGCTGGTAATCTTCTAAAAGCCTTGTCCCAAGAGAGGTGGTATTCCCCATTCAATTTGAAAGTATTAGATATTTTAGTTGAATGTATTCCAAAGTCCACTGGTTGCCAGGAGGACCTTGTCAAAATGCTTGACAACTATCGGAGTGAACATCTGGCACCACTCTTGAATACCACGATGTCAGAATTAGTTGAAGTCTCAAGCATCGCTCCTCTTCACAGCGAAGGCCTCAATCTCGCCTTGATATGCAGGCACCCTCCAACACTGCGTGTCATAGAAGAAGCAAAAGAGTACCTGATGGAGATGGGTGTGAAGGTACAAGGGCTGAAGTTTGACTTGGGGTGCTTCATCATCTTCCTCACTATCATCCATCCCTTGGATTGCCCTGACGATCTTGCCAACACCTTCTCCTCAGGGCATCATCGCCACCAGTTGAGGCAGTTTGGTATTCATCGTGTACTTCTTCTTGGTCATTGGACAGTAGAAATGAGCAATGGAACTGTGTCTCATTGTGATGAAGTGAGTCATTGACAAGTTGTGTTATCAGTATCTCCTGATTGCATTCACTCTGAGATTTGTGCACTTCATACAATATATCATTATGAATTATATGGACCTAGTAAGGATTATTGTTATTGTTAATGATAACATGTTGGTTTTACAGCCCTTACATTCATTATGTCGTATTTGTTGCTGTTATTCGGTTTTTCCAATTTGGTATACCAGATTTGAATGTTAAGCAGTACACAATAACATGTCCATCTTGCAGTTCCCTTACTATTGAAGGGTACAGATTAATTGTATCCATGCATTATTACAGCAATGCTTTATTTATAAGGCAATAAAGTGATGTGTGTACTGGTTCTATTACCTTACCCCTATACATTACATATTCTAGGTTGGAGCGGAGACTACATCGTCTGTGTCTGTTCAGACGGAGAAGGTATGTATGTATGCATAACTCACATCTAGTGTATTTCTACATTGTATGCAAAAATGGTTGATCAGTGGTGTCGTCATGGGAAAAATTAAATGTAATTCACTAGCCAAATGATTATTTACTCCAAACGTTTCAACAGCTCACTGCTGTCTTCGTCAGTGGTATAAAATACAGGGTGTGTGGATGTGCTTTTCATGCAAGCGTTGACAGGTGATGATGTGTTACATAGTGGTGACATGTGAATAATAATGAGACAGAAATGATAAAATGATGTAAGAATGAAATGTTATATTCTATAATGTATGTTCTTTATTTTGTTTATTCCAATGTACATATAGACGCCATGATATGCTTTGTTGTTGAGTACATATACGTACATATGTCACTGAAGATGTGTAATTTATGGGAATCTTTCAATAGGACATGTCAACCACTGAAAGGTTACTTTATGAGGTCAAAAACAACATAGAAAAGATGATGGGTCAACTGCCAGACACCAAGTCAAGGGCTGCTCATTTGGAGGTAACAAATTTTCAAACAACGACAAGCCTCATGAAGTGTACTTACAGATGCACACATGCATGCACACGCACGCACGCACGCACACTCACACACATACACACACAGACAGTTTTTGTGAACTATTACCTCAGGCTAAGAGGAAGGAAGAAGATGAACACTTGATTGAAAGGGTTCGAGGGGAGATACAAGAGCAGCAAAGGACCATAATGAAAGAACTTGTTGGACAATTGAAGGTATCTACACTAAATCACATGTACATGTGTGCATTTTGGTATGTAATGTATGTAATTTTAATAGGGACCATACCGAGGTGATGAGAATCAGATGGACGAAAACAAAGATAGTAAGAGACAATTAAGGAAGGCGTTTTCTAGCAATTTTGAAAATTTTCAAAAGAAATATGGCCACCAGCCAGCTGAATTGTGTTTCTATGTATGTGTGTGTGTGTGTGCACGTGCATGTGTGTGTGTGTGTTTCTATGTATTTGTGTGTGTGTTCACATGCATGTGTATATATACATTCCATATTTTCTGGGAAGCATCTAACTTCTAAGGTGTTAACCTTTAAGTGATGTTCATTTTCCTTTGCAGCCTACACCAGTTGTAACATCAGACAGACCACTGGAAGACACTAAGAGGATCTGGAGTAAGTCTATGCCTGAAGAATCTGTCCCCAGTTCTGATGAGAAATGTGTTTTAACAAAGGCAGGTGGCCCTGTGCCCAAGCGGTCAGGTGGTCAAATTATCAAGTTGTCTAATGATCTTTCCTTCATGTCCTTTTCTCTTTTTTTTTTCCGTTCATTCATCACTACATTCCTCCATTTATTTTTTTTGTATTTTGTAATTATTATTATTATTATTACTCTTATTAAGTTGCAATTGGTTTAAGATTTAGTCTCCAGACTCTTCTCATACAATAACATTTGGCTGATGTATAAGTGCACATTCCTCATGACGTTTAATCTATGTACTTGGTTATTATGCATGTATACGTATGTATTCAATGAAAAATTATATTATATAATATTATTATGCATGAATATTGTATACAGTATATAATACATATATACTATGTGCACAATTATAAAGATCAACAATGCATGTAAACAAATTCATAATAAGTTCTTATCAAAATGGCTTCCTACTTCACAGCACAACTACCTACAGCTATCGTCTGGTAACGAAGTCTCAATACCGTCTTCTGTCATTCCTATCCCTGCTCCTGCTCCTATCTCTACGCCTGTCCCCTCTGTCCCCTCTGTTCCGGTCTCTTCTGAAGTCGCGGTCCCTGTAACTGCGATCTTTGTCATAACGATCACCTCGTCTATCGCGATCATACTCTCGATCTCTATCACGTCCTCGATCACGATCCCGGTCCCTGTCCCTATCTCGGTCTCTATCACGATCACCAGATTCCCGACTGAAAGAGGAAGGAGAGGTACGTATGTGTAATAGTCATGTGACAAGGACAGATGCACACACCCACACACACATACAGATTCACAGACACACACACACACACACACACACTTACTTCTCATCGACTCTTCCCGAGTACTTGATACACTCATGAGGAGCTCCTTTGCGAGTGCCCCCTAAACCACCACCTACATAGTATTGGCAAGACAACACAGATCCACAGTATACACACATGTGAGATAAGCACACTTGCACAAATACAACACACACACACACACGATCACCACATTCACTCTCTCACACACACGATCACCACATTCACTCTTTCACACACACGATCACCACATTCACTCTCTCACACACACGATCACCACATTCACTCTCTCACACACACGATCACCACATTCACTCTTTCACACACACGATCACCACATTCACTCTTTCACACACACGATCACCACATTCACTCTCTCACACTTACCTAGTGAGCGTGGCTTCCACCCCTTGACTGTTCTCCCTCTTTCCACATCCACAACAACCCGTTGACCGTCAATCTTCCTGCCATCGGCATACTTGTAAGCAGCTGGTGTGTGTGTGAGCAGTGCATGAACAAGGGAGCAACAAAATGACTGACTCAGGGGAACTACCTGATGCCTTGGGACTTTCCCAAAGCCATACACCCTTACCTAAGCTTACCCACATCTTATGGACTTCCATGAAAGAAGCTCCAGAAATGACTGACTTGGGGAACTACCTGATGGTTGGGGATTTCCCAAACCACGCACCCTTACCTAACCTTACCCACATGGATTTCCACGAAGAACCTCAGAAAACGGCCATTCTAACTTACCACGGACTATACTAACTTACCCAGTGGTAGGCATACAACACTGACACACAGCAAACATTCAGCACACCAAATGCAGTGAACCACTGGTACACAACACACACTTTGTGAAGACATTATACATGCTCCTTGCATTCATAAGGTGAAATCAACTATTCCAAGCGAAGCAATTACGTAGGTCACTTTTTATATGAGTCGGCCACCTTGAGTACACATGTATCTACCATGTCCTATAGTGCTGCGTATGCACTAGTAGAGTACGTACATGCACAATGAAATATACAGTATATAGGATGAATGCCCCACACATGAACACACACACGCATGCACACGAGCACATTAGCGTACGTATGTATACAGTAAAACCTGTCCGCAAAGACCAACATTCTGACAAGGAAGCACTTTTTCAAGAGAACAAACCATTGAGACTGAGCTACGTACGTACGTATGTTTATAACAGATCGTAGTCAAAACAACACAATCACCTGTGGATGTACGTAGTACAGTTAGTTTTCTCAAAGCAGTTTAATGACAACCTTACGTATGGTACAGATCATTGGAGAGATTAAGAAGTGTGGTCTCTGTGAATACAGGTTGCCCTGTATACAGTAACAAGTACTATGCATACATACATTTGTACAACGCATGTAAGCCAACCTCCCTCTCTACCTCCCCGGTGTACAGATACACAGTACCGGGGACTATGTGAAGCTTTGGCTACACTGAACACCGTATTCTGGGAACACAGAGCTCACATCACCTCCACAGATCCACCAAACCATTCCCATGTCCATTTCCAAATCAACTCACAGTGCATATCTCTCTCAGATTCAAACTCAACAAAGGCATAACCTCTCGGCTTTTTACTCTTGGTATTCTTCACCATCATGATCTACGCAGGTGAACATATGTGGGCTATGTGAAGAACAGACCAGATGTAGTATGTACACAAGAGCAACATACAAACCTGTTTTATTGGTCCATATGTCTCAAACTCCTTCCGAAGACTGTCTTCATTGGTTTGGTAGCTCTATACAGAGAGATAGGTAAGCAGGGAGCACTGTGCTTGTATGTGTGTGTGTGTGTGTGTGTGTGTGTGTGTGTGTGTGTGTGTGTGTGTGTGTGTGTGTGTGTGTGTGTGTGTGTGTGTGTGTGTGTGTGTGTGTGTGTGTGTGTGTGTGTGTGTGTGTGTGTGTGTGTGTGTGTGTGTGTGTGTGTGTGTTGCTTATGAACAAGTCTGTCTGTGTGTGTATTATACATATGCCTCTGTGTTTCACATAAACGTTCCACATTTTGCGTATGTGTGTGTGCAGGGGAGATGTACCATGTACGTATGTTGTGCGATGCTCAGTGGTCTGACAATAGTCAGGTTCACTCACCATTCTCCCAACAAATAGAGTCTTGTAGGGGTCACCAGTTGCACTGGGGTCAGTACCGGGGTCCCCTGAGAGATACACAGAACAGATAATCCACAACTACACCAACACATCCTAGCACACATACATATTCCTCTTCTAGTACACATAAGCCTAATGTACGTATACGCATATGTACGTACATTGTAGGCTACATGTTATATGAATTACATGTGCACATACACACATACAGTGAAAAGATAACCACGGCAACCATCTCAGGACAACTACGACAACCACTCAAGATAACCACAACAAAGTTAACCACCTCAGGATAACCATAGCAACCACCTCAGGATAACCATAGCAACCACCTCAGGATAACCATAGCAACCTTCCAAATCACACCACACCACACAAAGACATGTTCAGTTGCTGTACTCACATTTGGTCAGTCTCTCCTCCACTTTAACACGATTGATCTCCTGTCTTTCTTGCCTCTAACATGACAACAACAAACAGCTCTAAACAACTCATCAAGGTACATGCAAGGAACACTCTTAATGTTCTTGCATGTACATGTCAGTGTAGTAGGTTTGTGCAGTAGTCACTCTTAGGATACACACATACAGAAAGGTTTGAACAAGACAGCAGCGAAACCTACGAAAACTTGACAGGTCAATGACATTATATTTGGACCGAGTCCTTCACAAGAATGGAGGAGGATTTCGTTCAACTCCGTCTCCACTACAAGTGAGATCTACCTCGTTCGTTACCGTGTAGTTTAATGTAACCCGTCCCCCCCTCCCTCGCGCCGGCCGCATCCTCACTTTACGAGCCCGTCGTTCTGTCTTGGTTTCACCTCGTGTGGGCATGGGGGTCACTTTCGGGTCTTCGAAAAGACTCAAGTACTGGCTCACTCCGGTATACGGCTTGGCCTTCGTCTCCCATGGTAGGTGATCCAACGGTGCCAGGTACTTGATCGGCTCTCTCGGAGCGAAAAACACCAAAAGATTTGGAGGCAAACAGTGAGTCATTTCTCCCCTACCTTCAGCCAATTACAGGGTTCTACTCTTTATGACGTCATCGCCTCTTAGAGAGATTCATAGATTTTCATGCATAATTATTCATTGATGGTCCCAATATTAATGATTGTACAATACTGAAGAGATCAGCTGTCTTCTTTCTTCATCTACAAAAGATGAGAATAGCAAATTATCAATATGCATTACATTGAAATTTAGCAGAAAATATTCAGACAAATTGCTGTGTGTGCGTGTGCATGTGTGTGTGCATACACGTGTGTGTGTGCATACACGTGTGTGTGTGCATGCATGTGTGTGTGTCATGTGCACTGTGTGTGCAATTCACAAACACATCACAACAGGGATATTACAAAGGAAGTGCATTATATAACATACATCACACCCATTTAGAGTTATGCAACATTAACACTGTGTTATGCAATATAGAAACCATTTTGCACAACAAAGCACTCTTACCATTTAGAGCACCAAAGTACTTCTGCACAGAGGGATCATTCTTACATTCCTGAGTAGAGGGAGAAGAACAGGATGTACAGTGAACCATGGAGGGTACATTGCAAACTGTTCAACAACTGAGCAACTATTTTAAACATTCAATACAAAGATACAACTGTACATAGGAACAGTGTCATTACAGTGCTGAACACACCACAACACACACACACACACACACACACACACACACACACACACACACACACACACACACACACACACTGTACACACACACACACACACACACACAGTCAACAAAGGCATGCCCAACCATATTGAATTGAAGTGTTGGGAACAGAAACTTCCACTGTCTGTATAGCATATACAATGTACTCACTTGTGAATGTGTACGTATAATATAGGCAGACACTATAACAGCATCTCATCCCAGCAAAATATCTCACCTCTGATTCAATATATTCAAGAGCATTGGTGGTTGTCATGGTTTCCAGTTCAACATCACAATAGATATAAATACGACGAGAAAAAGTTGTATAAACCAAACATGGTACATTGTCACCATTTGAGTTGCCATAGTTACCTAAGAAAGGGACAGGAATAATAATGGAATGTACACACAAACACACACACACACACACAGGCATACAGACACACCCACACCACACACCCACAGCCACATCCGCACACAGGCACAAACATACACACAGGCACACCCACCCACACACACACAGGCACACCCAACCACCCACCTGCCCATGCCCACATACACACAGGCACACCCACCCACCCACCTACACACACACACACATTTACACAAACACAGGCACAAACACCCCCCACCCCCCACACAGAGGCACACATACACTTGCTCACCCTGTACTGTACCTACCAGCAGTGAAGGCACACACATCCTCGTGGAAGCGATGCTTGACCACATTCTGTGTATGGTCCACCAGGTAGGTGGAGCCGTCCCATGCACACGCTACTATGACATCATTTCCTGTGGACTAAGAGGTAACATGGGAATTTCCCACATAACAACATGGTTCCAAGAGCAGTTCAAGAACACATTACCAACAACACAATATGTTGCTGAGTCAGCAAATACTGACAATACTTCACACTGACAACAACATATTACTGTCATACACAACATACACCACACACCATACATACTATACACACCATACACCACACACCATACAATACTATACACACCACATACACACCACACACACACACACACACACACACACACACACACACACACACACACACACACATGTACACACACATGTACACACAAAACACACCACACACACACAAAGCACACCACACACACACAAAGCACACCACACACACTATACACACATGCACACCAAACACACCACACACACACTATACACACAAAACACACCACACACACCAAGCACACAATACACACCACACATCACCAATATATTACACATCAACATACATCTCCCTTAATACTGATCAATTACGTAATTAACATCAATGTTAATGCACTGCACATATTCCAGAAGTCATGCACATTGAATGTGGTGCAATGATTACTACACGTCCCCAAATATCACTGACAATTACTCAGCCAATTTGACCTTAAATTGAATCCAATTTCACAACGCTTTGGAAGATCAAAGAAAGGACAGAGAGATTCACCCATTAATCTTTTCAAATTGAAAAGGATATGTCTTCACACAATTCATTCAGATTTTGGACATGAAATAGATTAAATGACAGACAACCTCTTGCAATTACATGCTGTCATGACTGAAGTGTACTCTTATAATCGATAATTTCTGTCAATTAACACTTTTAGTTAGACAGAGTTTTTCCCCAATCATTACAGATCTCTGGATTCAGTGGAATGGGTAAACCTCTGTAATCAGAAGTCCTCTGTAGAGGTCTTAATTATAGGGTAAACCCCTGTAATCAGAACTCCTCTCCAGAGGTCTTAATTATAGGGTAAACCCCTGTAATCAGAACTCCTCTCCAGAGGTCTTAATTATAGGGTAAACCCCTGTAATCAGAACTCCTCTCCAAAGGTCGTAATTATAGGGAAAACCCTCATACTAAGAACTCCACTACAAACATCTGAACTGAAGGGTGAATCCCTGTAATTAGAACTTCACTTCATTGAATTTTACTGCAGTGGGTAACCTCATGTACACAAGTAGAATGAGGGGAACCCCCAAGAACAAAGGCCTCCTGTTCCCACCAGTGTGGCTTGTTCCCACTGGCTGTTTTCATCGTTCTGTTGCGATGATTCAATGTTCACAACTGAGTGAAGATTCTCAACCTTTAAAGTCATTCACACAATACATCAAGGAGAAATAATTCCCGAAGCATTGGGAATGAGCTATTCCAAGAAGACACCCTGACCCATGGGGAACCAAAACTGAAGGAATTCACAGATAGGCATGTGGAGAGTGACATAGTGTGTCTACTATAGGGGAGTACAATGTGACAAACACATGTACAGACTGTACAACTTGATGTGAAGAAATAGTGAATAATTGTACAACACAAGGAACACATATGTACACTTTCCACACCACAAAATGTACAGATGTACAGTCAAATGTACAGTAGTCCAAGATCAATAACATATATGCATTGCGATTTTAGCTGTACATGTACCACAATTCAGTGTACATGTACACATGTACCTATCACACACATGTATGTACATGTACATGCATGTGAATTTTATAGTATTCAACTCTTAATGTACATAAGTAGTAATGGGTAGGGAATAGAATGGGAAGTCTGAATATGACACATACAGACACATCACACACACACACACACACACACACACACACACACACACACACACACACACACACACACACACACACACACACACACACACACACACAACACACACACACACACACACACACACACACACACACACACACACACACACACACCTTGTACACGATGCATGTGTCCAGTTGGGAAGAAGCCAGAGAAGTGTAAGTTACAATAAGCCCTGTTTTGGACTCTTTTGAGAAACACCGTTCAGCCTAGGGTATTCCCCAGTTACTATTTAAAGATGTGGTCACCATAGCCATGAATATCATTATGGATCCCCACATCACAAAAACGTTGCGCGCATAATTATACACGTACAGTATACACTGATGCTGGTATAACCACAGAGTTGAACTGACATTCTTGCTAAAATTGCATGTCGTAAAACTCTCCCTAAAAGCCCCTGTATTGTGTGCTTGCAAGTTACACAATTTGGAATGAGTTTCAGAACTGTATGGAAAGGTTGAGGTTCACTGGTCTCCACAGAGTGCCTATATAAAGGGACACGGGCACACCACACTTCACAAAAGAGATAGAGCTCTTCAGAAAGACTCAAACCTGGAACGTATCGTTTGGAATTTGATAGACAAAATGTTTCTTAAGCTAGCAATTGTGTCTTTGGTTTTTGTCATTTCGGTTGCTCATGGCAACTGTGCGGCCATCACGACGGTGGAAATCCCGACCACCCCAGGTGTCATCATCCCCTACAACCCGGGAACACTCCTGTGCAAGAAGAATGGCAGTAACCTGACCGAGCAACAGTTTGACGATATGTTGATGGCATTTCGAGTTGTTTCAGACACCTCTTCCAAAATCCGCAACAAAGCTGAGCTGCAATATGACACCAGCGTGAGTATATCTGTGTGCTTGTAATACGTAATTCTAAGTATTGTACACACTGTGCAGGTTGTAACTTCCATACATGCTGTGTACACTGGAACCTTTCTATTAAGGACACTTTGGGACCTTAATTTTAGTCCTTATTACAGAAATTTCCTCAAATCAGAGGTCACTTAATACACTACAGTACTACACTGGGACACAGAATGGTGTCCTTATAACAGAGGTTTCCACATTTCAGAGGTTTGTAATAGAGAGGTCCCACTGTACACTACTGTTTCTATCACACGCGTGCTGAGTGTGTATCTGTGCATTGCACAGTTTGCCTGTTTCAAGATAACTGTGTATCCGAGGACTGCATGCACGGTCTGTACTGCTACAAGATGTGCATTGAGTGTGTGTGTGCATCACTTCTGAGTCACAACACACAGTTAAGAACTGCACATTCCACTGTAAGATAGATAGATAGATGTACGTACATACGTATGTATAACTGAATTAGGTAGATGTGTCTGTGTGTGTTGCACTGCGTCTTGCAGTTAAGTTGTGAAGCTACTACCCTGCACTTCATCTCTGCAGCAACAAGAAAAGTGCTACTTCAACCTTCGCACGGCATTCGAACCACCTACAGCCGACCCTTCTGTAAGTCTACACCCATCATGTACGTACACCACAACAATCCGACAGTACTGACAGTGTTGAAGGATTAGATGTATGTTGTTCATATTTACTAGTGAAACACACAAGTCCAACACGGTGTTGGGGTGACGTCTCCAATGCCACGTAGTGTGTACACGAATTCACACAAATTGGATCACTTGAACGTAATATTCCCTCAACTCAGTTTTGCTACACAGTACTTGCTACTTTAAACACTAGGAGCAGTAGGTAAATTTACATTGGAGTCAAAAGACAATGAAGTACTTTGATATGGTACAACAAACAAAACGACACTAGATACCTTTCCAACTTTTTAAGGGATACTCGAAAGTACATAACAGGTTATGATGTTGCTAACATAAAAGATTTGTCCAAGAAAGAGTCATCTAAATTTAATTTAAAGGCAAATATAGAACAAGAAGTAGGGCACAATGTATCAAAGCCAATGACCACTTTCTGTCCATGCAACTAGAGATGAAATTTGTTGATACCTAGCTTTATTTTCTCTGACCACACCCACAGGGAACTAAGGGGGAGTTGTTACAAGAGTTCGTCCAGTATTACTACAACATGACCCGAATTGCCTACAACACGAGCATCACCCTCGCCCAGGAGGAACAGAGGGATCTAGCACTAGACGCCTTCTCTCTCTACAGCAGCCTGGACACAATGAAGGAGAATCTGCACCAGGGGACCAGGCTGCTCAAGATGATGGTGAGAGGATTCCTTCAAACTACACAACTTATAGAAACTTCCACTTCACAGTGATGTTCTCAGGAGCTGCATACACTACACACTGCACTATACATACGTACACTTGTACTAGTGAATAGTTGGACTGTAAAGAAGGCCCTTTTTGTTGAAGGTTGATTTTAGAGGGGGCTGAGTACAATTCCCTGTAATTTAGATGTGGGCGTGACTGTGAAATTACCCCATTTCATCTCCTGTAGCTCAATGCAGAAGGCTACGGGTGTGTGGCTGACCAATTCCCCTCAATCATGGCCAATACTCCCGTGAGTACCAGCATAGGACACACACACACACACACACGATACCCACCCACCCACACACACACACACACACACACACACACACACACACACACACACACACACACGATACCCACACCCACACCCACACCCACACACACACACACACACACAGACACACAGACACACACACACACACACACACACACACACACACACACACACACACACACACAAGTATTACATGCATGTCTACATGTGCACATGTACAAGCAGGAAGATCTGAGACTCCTTTCATTGCATACATGTGTACACAACAAACATGTAAACAATGATGACAAACACACTGATAAACATGCACACACTGTCCCCCCTCACCCTCCCCACCCAGGTCCCAAGTGATTGCGACGACCGCTACGTGAGGCTCATCACTGCAATACACGACGTACACGAGACCGCTCGTCACCTTGCCAACGGCCTCAACAGTTACCAGCAGCAGGATAAATAAGAAGGTTACAGGACACAACACAGCCCCCTCTGGATTCGGAACATTCCCTCACCTTTTGAACAATAATCTTATTATAAGCAAATTATTTTTAAATGCTTTTTATTAACAGTCAATATCCAATAATTGTCATTAATTTTACTATTGTTATTATTATTATTATATTACTCAGTTCGTAGTTGTGAATTTCAGATTCTGTTAATTCATTACTAATAATAATACTTTGGACTGCAATTCTGCTGAGGTGTGGAATGGTACAGTAGTGTTGGTACACATTGCGCAATACACTAAACTAAAATTAATACAATACTAATACTATAATATACAGTAATATTACAATACAAAATAGGATGGTACTATTAATACACAATACACTACCATACCTTCAATATACAAATATAATATCAATATGAATACACAATACATTACAATACTTTCGATATACAAAATACTACATATAGTACTATTAATACACAATACACTACAATACTTTCGATATACAAAATACTACATATAGCACTATTAATACACAATACACTACAATACTTTCGATATACAAAATACTACATATAGCACTATTGATACACAATACACTACCATACCTTCGACATACAAAATACAATAGTACTATTAATACACCATACACCGTAGTACCACTAATACAACACAGGGACACTGACCTTGAAATGCAGCTTTCCTGCTGAGAAGAAATTGTGAGTCACTTTGAGGGTCCACATCGGGTTGTCATCCACACACAGCTTCAGAGAACCTGTTGCCATGGTGACAGACAAAATGCATAGAGATGAGGGACATTATTCACCATTTGGAATAAGATGTATTGTAGTCCCATTCCCATATGTAGTCCCATTCCCATATGTAGTCCCATTCCCATAATGTAGTCCCATTCCCATATGTAGTTCCATTCCCATAATGTAGTCCCAATTCCATATGTAGTTCTTCACAAAAATTATTATTGTATCACTCAATGATGGGAGTGAATTATCAGTGATAAAATTTGATGGTCCAATCAGGAGACAATAAAAGTGACACATATCTATATTTAGTGAAACTGCCAATAACAAAATGCATACCGTCTAGTGTTGCCATGGCAACAACATCGTGTCCCCTGTAATGCTCACTCTCAACCGTCAGTCCCCCTACCACCTCAGTGGAGGTGTTCGGGCTGTGGCGTAGCAGTCGCCCGAATGGTTCGAGGACTTCAAAGGAGTACTTCAATGGCAAAGGAGAGGTTGATGGAGATACTTCTCTGTCTTCCTCAGTTCTGTGAACGAGAAAATGCAAAACATGTACATTTTGATGTGCGGTATGTACTGTATGTACTGTGGGTACTGTGTGTATTGTATGTACTGTATGTGCTGTGTGTACTGTGTGTACTGTACGTACTGTATGTGCTGTATGTACTGTATGTACTGTATGTACTGTATGTACTGTGTGTACTGTGTGTACTGTGTGTACTGTATGTACTGTGTGTACTGTATGTACTGTATATACTGTATATGTATGCGTATATTGAAGAATGTGTGAGTTACAGTACACACACACACATACACACACACACACATACACACACACACACACACACACACACACACACACACACACACACACACACACACACACACACACACACACACACACCAACACACACACACACCAACACACACACACACACACACACACACACACACACACACACACACACACACACACACACACCTCTGTTGTTCCACAGGTTGAGTACTGTAAGTTAACTCCTTCCGAATCACCACAGGCACCACGGTCCCCCCAGGCTGGGACACAAGGAGGGATTTTGTCCCATTGAGCATATTTGTAGTGGACAAAGACCCTATCTGTAAGTAAACATCACAGAACTCATAGCAGCTATTAAACATGGCAACAACAACTTGTTTACCTGTCCATCCAATGTATACGTAAACAATTGTTCCAGGTTCCCACACGGTGTGTCTGCTTCCTATGTACATAGGTGTGGTGAACAGTACTTGTGGCACCAAGGTATAGAGTAGATGCAAACATAGGCACACACACACATGCGTGCACACACGCACACACATCCACGCACCCACGCACACACACACACACACACACACACACACACACACACACACACACACACACACACCACAGCATACATTCTGTACATACATGCATACCTTGGCTAGATTCTCCTCCCTCCATTGATGTATACTGAACACTCTATCAGTTCTACCGAGCACCACTAGATGTCCCTGTCCTAACACTGCCAGTGAGAGAGAGATTATTGGAACAAGAGCAGCTCACCACCCACACCAGCAGCTCACCACACACACCAGCAGCTCACCACCCACACCAGCAGCTCACCACACACACCAGCAGCACTCCACTCACACCAGCAGCTCACCAGCAGCTCACCACCTACACCAGCACTCACCCTCACACCAGCAGCTCACCACCCACACCAGCAGCTCACCACCCACACCAGCAGCACACCACTCACACCAACAGCTCACCACCCACACCAGCAGCTCACCACTCACACCAGCAGCTCACCACACACACCAGCAGCTCACCACCCACACCAGCAGCTCACCACCCACACCAGCAGCTCACCACTCACACCAGCAGCTCACCACCCACACCAGCAGCTCACCACCCACACCAGCAGCTCACCACCCACACCAGCAGCTCACCCGCACACCAACAGCTCACCACCCACACCAGCAGCTCACCACACACACCAGCAGCTCACCACCCACACCAGCAGCTCACCACCCACACCAGCAGCTCACCACACACACCAGCAGCTCACCACCCACACCAGCAGCTCACCACTCACCAGCAGCTCACCACTCACACCAGCAGCTCACCACCCACACCAGCAGCTCACCACTCACACCAGCAGCTCACCACCCACACCAGCAGCTCACCACCCACACCAGCAGCTCAACAACCACACCAGCAGCTCACCACTCACACCAGCAGCTCACCACTCACACCAGCAGCTCACCACCCACACCAGCAGCTCACCACCCACACCAGCAGCTCACCACCCACACCAGCAACTAACCACACACACCAGCAGCTCACCCGCACACCAACAGCTCACCACCCACACCAGCAGCTCACCACCCACACCAGCAGCTCACCACCCACACCAGCAGCTCACCACACACACCAGCAGCTCACCACACACACCAGCAGCTCACCACTCACCAGCAGCTCACCACTCACACCAGCAGCTCACCACACACACCAGCAGCTCACCACTCACACCAGCAGCTCACCACACACACCAGCAGCTCACCACCCACACCAGCAGCTCACCACCCACACCAGCAGCTCACCACACACACCAGCAGCTCACCCTCACACCAACAGCTAACCACCCACACCAACAGCTAACCACCCACACCAGCAGCTAACCACCCACACCAGCAGCTAACCACTCACACCAGCAGCTCACCACACACACCAGCAGCTCACCACTCACACTAGCAGCACACCACCCCCACCAGCAGCTCACCAAACTCCGATATCAGTAAGGAGTTTACATTCAGAGAAAGTTCTTGCTGATGGAACGGTTCACAGGTAATCTCCTTCGTCTTCTGTTTGCCATCAACAGCTCCTTCCTTCTCATCTGGTGTCTGTAGACAGGAAGAGGTAGAAAGCCATGATTTTAAGCCTCCTATATTAAATAAAATTGAAAACATTCCACTTTGTCTGAAAAAAACATGCTTAAAAGTATATGAAGTAAACTGTTAAATTGAGTTATGTTTTGAGCAATGTACAAAGTCAGTTTAATCTAGTTTTTGAGCTAAAATACTGAAAAATGTACATTTTCAGGAAAAAAACAAGGAAGGGAGTGTCATCATGATGATACTCATCGTGATAATGAAGTAAAGAATGAGGATTGCAGGATAGGGTCACCACAGTGGATAAAGCCGTACCACCTATCCCACAAACCACTATTCTGTACAGACGTGGTTGATAATAGCCCACCTAACTCCTATCAAAACTAAGCCTTCACTTCAAACTAATAATCTGAACAAGCCAACAACATACTAGAGTCACATGGAGTAGGCCTGTGTAATTATATTCATAGGCTAATGGCACCAATAGTGCACATAATCCATTGTATATTTTGTCCTCCCTACTTCTGTGAAGCTTCCTACGGTCTGACAATGATCGCAACCATGGCAACCATACAACCCTACACTGCAGAGATACAGAGTGGACCTTACACTGCAGGGATACAGAGTGGACCTTACACTCCAGGGATACAGAGTGGACTAACCGGACAAGAGAAGTCGAACAGGTAACACTTTCCTTCCATTGTGCACACAAGGACCACAGTCTACAGGAGAGGGGGGATGCATGTTGGTATATACAGGACATGTGCAGGTATTCACGCCCGCACGCACACACACGCACACATGTACGCACGCATGCACACACACACACACACACACACACACACACACACACACACACACACACACAGAGGTGCATACAATACATCCATACTTACTTTGTCATTGTTCAATACGAGACCACAAGTGACAGCTGTGATCTACAGGGAGACACACCACATGAGTAAATGTTAGTTGTGGTGGGTGGTAGGGAGTGGAGGTGAGTGAAGGTGAGTGATGGAGAGTGGTGGAGAGTGGTGGAGAGTGGAGGTGAGTGGAGGAGAGTGGAAGTGAGTGGGGGTAACTGGTATTGAGTAGAAGTGAGCGGAAGTGAGTGGAGGTGAGTGGAAGTGAGCGGACGTGAGTGGAGGTGAGCGGACGTGAGTGGAGGTGAGTGGAAGTGAGTGGAGGTGAGCGGAAGTGAGTGGAGGTGAGCGGACGTGAGTGAAGGTGAGCGGACGTGAGTGGAGGTGAGCGGAAGTGAGTGGAGGTGAGTGAAAGTGAGTGGAGGTGAGTGGAAGTGAGTGGAGGTGAGCGGAAGTGAGTGGAGGTGAGTGGAGGTGAGTGGAAGTGAGTGGAGGTGAGCGGACGTGAGTGGAGGTGAGTGGAAGTGAGTGGAGGTGAGCAGACGTGAGTGGAGGTGAATGTGGTGACTAGTATTGAGTGGTGGGTGAGTGGAGGTGAATGTGGTGACTAGTATTGAGTGGCGGGGATTGGAAGTGAGTACACATACCGTCCCAAGCCCGTTCACACTCCTCCAAGCCTTGGGTTGGGTTCCCTTGAAGACCTGAAGTGTTCCATTCACATTTCCAATGATGAGTTCGTTGGACTACAAGAAGCAACACACCTGCACGGTCTGACATCAGGTGATGGTGTTTACTGTACTAAGCATGTAATAGCTCATCAAACACTGCTCTAGTCCACATATGGTGACATACCAGCTATAGGAATAGCATCATCAAATACTGAACCTCTGGCACATACAAGCTTACAAGAGAGCAGGTTAAAGTGGAGATTGCTGTGTGCACTGACAATCGTAAGTAACGATACCGATTATTCACATCATGTCATGTACATGTATGTACACGTACACGTACGTAGCTATATAGCGGCTAATCCAAGCTATACCTGGTCGTTGTCCACATCACCGAGACACAGGGCATGGGAGAAGTGGTTTCCAGGAAAACCGAACATTAGCTGGTCCACAAAGGCTACTCCTCTCATTCCGTACTAGTCTCAGATATCGCCAGAGCCAGTCAATGTACCCGCAAAATGGCTCCAATTATTCTGTATACTTCCTTAGTAAACTATCGTATCACACCCGCATAGTGAGCTGGGCTACAGTAATCCATATATACCATACTAATACAGTAGTAAATACGTACGTATACAACAGTGGGAGTGTATATGATATTATTATAATACTTGGCATTGTCTGTGGTGCTGTGGCCACATTTTGGCCATAGCACCACAGTCTATGTATGGGAGAAAATACCATCTTGCAAGGCTCATGAGAGAGGGGACGTGTCTACCTGGAATTTTCACCAAATCTAGCTGGGGATGTGGACTTAGTTATGAAACACTTCCCATCATCCTGTGTGTTTTGTGGCCCTTGTTATTCAAGGTGGTGCTATGGCCAAATTTTGGCCACAGCACCACAGTCAAAGTATGGGAGAGAATAGGAGAGAAAGCACTTGGCATCATCTTGCATAACTCATGGGAGAGGGGGCATGTCAACTTGATATTTCACCAAATCTAGCTGGGGATGTTAGCTAAGTTATTAAGCACTTCCCATCTCCTTGTGTGCTTGCTTTGTAAGTGGTCCCATTTGTATTATAAAGGTAAAGAAATGGATGCAACTTAGCATGCGAGGACAATCATCATTTGCATATTAACTTTAATTATATTGGAAGGAAAGACAAATCGTAGTTGGAGGTAACTCTATATAATATGTGGAAATAAGCACAATTCAATTGTAGTGATGTAAGCATCTTATTCAGGAGCTGATCACATGCAAAGTTTTGCTAAGCATCCAACTGTCCAACAGTTATTTTTAAAGGCTGCCATGGGTCAACAAGAAGATTCATTGAATCCAAGTGTGGAAACAGGTACTTGAGGTCATAGGTGGAGACTGCTTTACTATAGCATGTATAATATGATGACACTACAATATACATCCAGGAATCATTTCTCTGTCTACAGTGAAGAAACATACTTTGTTGGCTCAGAGTGTAGACAAGATGAGCATCCATGCCCTTAGGGCTCTTGTGCCGAAACTAGTCTCAGGTAGTATAGATATAAATATACCTACATTGTACAGATAATTTTGAGTACATGAATTTGATGCCTCTTTTCTGGCCAAAAAAGAATTTTGGTGCAATATGCACAACAAGCCAGATTGGTGGCCAGAAGACATCCCCTTTGTGTCGTCCAACGAGCGATGTATGATTGGAGGTCAATAAAGAGATAATCTGTGATATTTAATTATTTATATGTTTTCAATCTTCAAAATTAATTATGACAGGCAACACAATAATGAATGTGGAAAATATTCGAAAGGATGTGCAGTCCTTCATTAACAACAGTTCCCATCAGTACAACATCATGTAAGGCATTTTCCAATCTGAAAGACGTTAGTTTCCAAGAAATTATTATTACACCCTCTTAAATTCAATATGTAGTGACCAACACCCAGAACAAGCTTCACAAGTGAAGGAGGCTGAAATGAATTTAAAAGTGAATGTATGTTATTATACCTAGCACGTTGCACAACAACAAATTTGACTCGGTCAATGAGATTTTATGCATAATATTATAATCTACTATTGTACATCAGCCTGGAAAAGAAAAGCACAATGCTGTTCCCTTACAAACATTGAACACTGCACATGTGCCAGAGGAGTCACCAGAACATGATCATCCACCTTTACCAAAAAGACCGAAAAACAACAATCACAAACCTTCACCGGACAAGGTATATACATAGATGACATTATGTGAAATATGTAAATGATTCGAAATAAAATTTACATTACATTAATGTAATTCAGAGTTATTCTCTGTAACTGTCATAATAATAGTATTATCATTATATATAATGCAATTTATGATACTTGTAGTCATCAAAACCAACTCAATTGAGGTCTACGTTGAGTCTCACTCCGGTTAAAACAAAGGTATAATGACATTCATTTTGTTGTACCTAGCCAGTATGTTATATGTATCCTGATTATTCCACTGTATGTCCAAATGTCATGTGAAGACACTTTTGAATGTACTTGCAAAAAAATCCAAATGGACAGACTTCCTTTCTGCACTGCAACTTCATGGCATTGACCCACAAGATGTATGGGAGCCCCTGAAAGACATCATTACACAGCGTAGCAAAATCCCCAGCATCCCATCAGCTGGCATCAAAAAGGATACAAGGTGTGTATATGACACTTATGTGTAGTGTAAATGCATTGTTACACCTACTATACTATACAACATAAAGTACATAGGTATATGCACATATACGTGCACTCACAACCATTGTACGCATGCATGGTTTATATTGAACTACAGGCGTAGTAAATTGAACGAGGTCCCAAAGGGAATGGCCGTTGCCATTTCCACGAGTGATGGCAACTGTTTATTTAATTCAGTTTCACTTGCTCTGGTGGGCAATGAACAGTACAGCTTTCATCTCAGGCTGGGAGCAACCCTTTGGGGGGTGCACCACATAAACCACTACATGCAGACAGTGAGTGCCCATACCCTAATTCTGTGCTAATAACTGTGTGCTATGCATGTACCATTACTTCCAACTACAAACCAAATAGTACTGTGATTTCTTACACAACGTTGATGAGGCTATGGCCTTTGCGGCCACAGTAACAGTGGATAGAGTGCTGGATAATATGAGTGCTACCAGCAAAGAGGGCATCATCCAGTATGTCATCGAAAGGGAGGTTATGCAAACAAGCATAATCGGATGCTATAGCGGTCGGGATGACAAAATTCCTATAGTTTAACGAGAATACCAGTTTTATATTGATCTATATCCAATTAGGTCTCCTACAAGTTCTTTTGTTGCTGGATTCACACAGAGACCGATACAGATGCATTGCCAGGGTGGCATCAGTGGATATGACCAATGTTTGCCACCCTGTGCATGCTCTACCTGTGCACCTGCTCCGGCCATACACATCATGTGGGTTAGAAGCAAAGGAACAAAAGGCACACCTAACCACATTGTCCCTGTTCTGCCAAGTGTCCAATGTAAGTTACAAGAATGCCCAATCCTACATATATCTATATAGCCACCATAGGAATAACACCTGTATTATGTACATGTTATGATACTATTTATGATGGTGCACGTGATCCTACAGCTAAAGCCATTGACTCAGAAACGGACTCTACAACAACTACCCTACCGAGCACATTCCTGCCTTCAAATTGTGCATGGATGTTCGGGTGCCACCAGTCCGGTCCAATGTTGAGATGCACTCAATGCAAACACTGGTACCACTGTCAGTGTGCGGGGCTACCAGTGGAATACGCAAAGAGAGTGATGTTCTCATGCTGCCAGGAACCATCGATACGGGATGTGTAAGTGGCTGTTTTGAACAACACAAGTAAGCTAAATATGTACATCCTCCATGAATCGTTCCTACAGACTTATTCACTGGCCAAAACAAAGAACGCCTGGGAACATCTGCTACACCATGCACGACCTCCACAGTTTATACGGGAATCATCATGTGTCAGGGGAAACCATCAATCTCCTCACTCAGTATGTATATCCAAGCATTATAGCTGCTGCTAATTTACTTTGTGACATAAAGATTACTGCAGCGGAATAAATGCAGATTGATTAATGAGTACCTCTACTGACTACAGATTGGAAATCCGCAGGTTGGGCAGACGTGGATCTGGTCTCATCTACCTCAGTAATCATGTGTGGGAGAGGATAGGAGTTGACAGTCAATTCTACAGATCTAGAGCGAACAAGAAAGGTGAGGTAGATGCCTTTCTCTCCAAACAGTTTGGCATATGCCCTTCCGGAAATGAAACTGGATTCATTTTGCCAATTTGCTGGCCAAAGTGAGCATCAAATGCACATAACAATACATGGTGTGGAATTATTAGTTAGTCCTAATATTTGTTCACATGTATATACAGAAACTGCCACTGGGTTGTAGCAATGGCACTAAAGAAAGACAACAGGTAAAAATACTTCATTATTAGACTAAGGCTTCAATATAAATTAATACAATAACAGTAAATTTTCATTAGTTTGCCACAATTCATTTTCAAAATATAGTGAGTAACGAATTTTGCGGATTAACCGGGTGTTCATTAGTACTTGTAGATTATATTGGTACTGGAAAATTGTGGCAGATAAAAGATTTAGCAGATAAAGCGGTGGCGGATTAATGAGAATTCACTGTCCTGCTGCAGCACCAAGTACATTACAATATATAGTACATTTTCAAATCAGCATATAATGTATGTTAAATATTCCACTAGTGTTATCATCTTTGACTCCATTCCTGGAAACACATATGATGCTGTTTTAAAGTGCATTCAAAAGTGAGTTTCTCATATGATCGGCTGAAAATGTACTTTCACAAGCTGTGAAAAGAACGAGGCCTTGACAAATTGCTGTTGTAGATTTTTGAAACACTGGAGTTTTTGGCCTGAAGACGTGACATTGCAAGTACACCAGTGTAGCCTGCAGACTCAAGACAACCTGCATGATTGTGGAATGTTTGTTGCACATTTTTGTGAAACTATTGTACAGGTAATGTGAATCTTGACAAATGACATAATACGTTAACTTTGCAATAATACGTACAGTACATGCACAGTCTGGTATTGTATGTACTGTCATACCAACAGTTGCAACCAAAAACTTCAAAGGATGTACTAAATGTCACTTTCCCCATCATTGATGCAAGGGATAGAAGAGAGAAAGCCATAAAAGTGATCTATGAGGTATGCGATAGCTGAATTAAGTCCCTCTGATACGGCTGTGGTAGATACAGCCCTACCAGCGGTACTTATTTGTTATGTGGTATGTTTCAGTATAAAATAATATAATTGTATGCTAACTCCCATGCAGCATTGCTATTATATCTAAAACAATGATTTTCTAGGCAATTTCATTTTTAACTATTTGAAAAATTTTGATAACAATTACAAATGTGTTAATAGCAAAGAGAAGTAAGCAGATAGTACAGATATACACACCAGCTGTATACCATTGCACCTTCACCTGCCTATGTAACATACGTACCATGCACATGCATACTCATATGACTACCTTGCTATGTCCCATACATGTATTAATACTTATAGTCCATATTTATTCCATTATTGTACAGTTGCTTCAGAATCCCCAACTGACGTAGCATAGAGAAGTTACTAATACATTTTTATTTTGAGAATGAATTTGATGTAAATTTTGCACATAACCACACGATTATTTTTATATTATTTTGAATTTTGTGTCTTCTCCCTCATCATTGTTGTGGATACAGTGCAAATGGGAAAAGTCGTGTTTTTTAGGGGGTAACATGTGCTTAGTCACAATAATTGCAGAATGCATGCCACACCAAAAAATTGGCATATTCATGCAGCATAGAGTGAGCTAGTATGTGGCCGATGTATGTTACACCATATTATGAGGAGGGTGTACATGCGTATTGACATTTGTGTTTTCACAGAGTTTGAAGGATGGTTTGGTGGCTCTTAACTTGTCACCACTCCAAAGCCATAACATGCACACTCCTGAGTACAATTTTAAACTACATAGCTTGTGCTTAGCCAGTGAGAGGTGAGTGAGTGATGGTGCGACTCGTTCTCATCCAACTCTCACTTGATATAATCACACAATTGGAAATGGAAATTTGACCAACACCAAAAATGAAACATACAAACACACAACACCACTGCTAATACAACATAAAATAAAAATATACAAGACACTTTCTTTATACTGCATTTCAGGGTACTGGGTTCCTGTGACAAATGAGATGAAATGAACACATCAAGTCTACACATGGCACGATTGTTGCATAGGCAATCCACTCACACACACCAGCTAGATCTCAGTAATAGACGAACCCCCTTGTCGTTAACAACAACAATGGTAATGTTGTATAATAACGAGATCCTTGTGTCAAACAAGCTCACAGGAAGTACAGTAGTTTGAAAATGTGGGTACCTCTGCCATAGTCCATCTACTGGTCTGGTTGGTGAAACAGGATAGGAGGTTCTGCAGATCTTAGACTCTCTCACAACAAGTTCTGCCACACAAGCAGATTGGGCATCTCTCCACTACCCTACCAGCCCACTACCATACCAGCCTACTACCCTGCCAGCCTACTACCCTACCAGCCTACTACCCTACCAGCCTACTACCCTGACAGCCTACTACCCCACCAGTCCACATGTAAGCACACGGTCTCCATTGTTGTGTATGGGGTGAGCTAATAGAATATGGAAGGGGATAATCAACTCACAATTTGATCCAGACACCTCTTAAGCCTTCGGAGGCAGTTCTTTATGAGCTTCTTCATTCTTGTCCTCCGTCTTCAACTTGGATTCGAGTTCCTGGATTTTGTGCTTCAAATGTTCGATTTCTTCACTTTTGGTTTTCTCGACTTTCTCAAGGTTCTGTTTCAATTGCTTAATCTCTGCCCGCTGAGAAACACAATATCACATTTGTGTCCACATGTACCAAAGTACACCGGTACACAGAGAGAATGGCACAGATAAGAATACAAGTGATTGCACACATGTACTCGTGAACATGTGAATATTAATATGATGTACGTATATGCATATGTACGTATTGTATGTAGTTGTATGTACACATGCAAGTGCGTATGGTATGAATGTATATAATGTGATTTTGTCGCACACAACTCACCATTTTTATGTTAGTGGAAGCCATTTCTACTACAGTGTGAGATTTGTGCTTCTTTTCCTGACTCGTGGCAAGTTTCTTCATTTTACTGGAAATAGTGGCATTTTCTGCCAGCTGTGACATTCTGTCCAGTTCACTTTTTAAATTTCTGTCAATTTCCTGCAGTGAGTGAGTGAGGGGTGAGTGGGTGAGTGGGTGAGTGAGTGGGTGGGTGAGTAAGTGGGTGAGTGGGTGAATGAGTGGGTGAGTGAGTGGGTGAGTGGGTGGTGAGGGAGTGGGTGAATGAGTGGGTGGGTGAGTGAGTGAGTGAGTGAGTGGGTGGTGAGTGAGCGGGTGAGTGAGTGAGTGTTTATGTGAAGGACTGAGGATGTTAACTGCACCACACTTGATGGTGATCAAGCTGTGAAGGAGTGACTTGTGAAGGCAGTGTAATGAGAGGTTGAGGGACATGACCATACGTAGACAATCCACCACTGCATGGCGCTGGTCCACATCAACACATGCACACACCACCCACTAGGTACTCACAGCTCTCCAGGAGACAAAGGAACCCTGAACCAGGTCGAAGGAGAAGTAGTCGTATACAATGACATCTGTCACTCCCCATCTCCGGAGCATCTGCAAATTGTCCTTTAGAGCTGGGAGGAGGAGGAAGACTGAGTCCTTGGGCATTGAGAAGTAGAGGTAGACGCTTCCTGAAGTGAACCCTTGGAAGTGAACCCTGGCTATTCCCGTGACGTCCATGAGGAACGAACGCTCTTGAATGACGTGGGAAAGCTGAAACTCCTCCCTGGACTTGTCCTGGTGACCCATACGAACAATGATCAAACCGTCATCTCTGATCAGTGGTCTTCTCCTCTGAAGGCCATCATCCAGACACTTTTCTTTGTGAGCCGTTAGCCTTTTTTCATAATCTTCGAGCATTGAAGATAGCTTCTCATCGGCCAGCATTTCGACAGACTCCTTTAGAACGATGTAGTTCACAAAATCCTGGTCCTCACTGGTGACCAGGTCCGCTAGCTTGTCCGGATCAGCTGACAACGTCTTGGCTTTACCGAAACAATTATCTCGTAGGAGTCCACTCAGCAATTTTCGTAATGAGCGCAGTTTTGAGCCGGACAGTGAAGACACAACTTCACACGTGGATCCTAACAGTCTCGAAAACTCCCTATTGAGATCATCCACATTGGAAGGTAAGCACACGTTGTCCGGTGGGCTGGGAACGGTTGGTGTATCTTCTCTGCTCAATTTATTGTGAAGCAGTCGTTCACGTCTGTAAGGGTATTCCCCAAGATCGGTGGCCACAGTGGGTGTTGGCAGAGAAGGCGTGTCAATAGGTGCGGTCAAATAAGATCCTTTGGATACTTGTTGTGGAGGATGCAACGATTCAACCAGTTTTTCCACGATGTCGATATGACGATCACTAAATGCTAAGCACAATGAGAAATATCAGTAGTAAAATTGGATGAGCAAACTCATATTTACGTATGTGAGGAGATGTCGTTAACATGGATTTCATTGTAACTAGAATTGGCCATTAAGGTAGTTAAAAGTTGGGTGTCCCCAATCACCCTGTTTACTCCGGTTCGTACAGGGCAGGTCCCACCAACCCTCGGCTGGTCTTTTGGTAGTATTATGAGTAACTTTATTCGAAGTCACAGAACTAAATACATGCAGCAGCAAAACGGTCTACAAACCTTTTCTGATCTTCTTTGCTATATTATCGTGTCCTCCAACTTTCAGTAAAATACGATAGAATATATTCACCGTTTCCTTCCCTCTCGGAAGTCTTCGTAAGGCAGTGGTCAACTGAGAACAGGCATCGCGAGGAGAACGATAGTTGGTTGTCTGAATTTGGTCCCTATCAGCATACGACACAAGGTTCTCGGCAAACACACTCGGAAGTAAGGAGTCAATGCTGATGGACTGAATTAGCTCATCTTCCAAACTCCGAAGAATCTCTTTATATTCGTCTTCTCTGTCCTGGAACGCCATCTTGGACGCAATAGCGTTTATTTTTGACGCCCCAGGCGGTAGAAAATAGGGACAAACGCATAATCCCCTCCCATAAAAAATGGAGGATTGTCCTGAACATCGTGCCCTTAGAGACTGCTACGACAGGCTTGTGTCGGGGATGGTAGCCCGAGACATTTTGCCAAAGTTTTTTGCTCGAGATTTCGTGACGGATTACGAGAAACAAGAGATTTTGGGCGATGTCGTAACCATGGACGCCAACGAGAAGCTCCTCAAGGCTGTACTGCGCCAAGGCGGGCATGTTGTTGTGTACTTGTGTCGGGTCCTCTTCGAAGTGAAGTTAAAAGAGCTGGGATGGCGCCTCTATCACGGTAAGAACCCTCATCAGTTGAGTTTTTTCAGCAATACTACTGTTGAATTGAATTGAATTGAGTTATCCATATACGTACAGTCACAATATGCATACGTACGTACTTATTATGCGGGGTAACACAAAAGGTGATCCTATACAATGGTGCTCCCCCTGGGGTGATGATAGCAATGACATTCACAGAACAACAACACATAGATAATCATACATATGATACACAGTCAATGGAGTAAGGATTGGAACAAGTTTGATTTGAAAGAAGAAAATGAGGATAATTGTACAAGATCAGGGGCAAATCACTCCATGAATGTGGGGAATTGACAAAAAACAAAAATCTATACCCTTTAACCCTAGATGCTGGTATATGCAATGAATAAGAATGATCTATGGAATTTCACCAGCAAACAGTGGTGTTCTTACTTGTTCCTTCACTTCTCCGCCCTTTCACCATGATTGCTCTCACTGTAGCTCTCAAGACTCATTCGGTTGACGTGTCTGAGATAAGGAACCTATCCAAGATGGGGCACTTCCGTCACCCTGTCAACGTCATTGTCCTCAGTGGACTGCAGGTCAAGCTGGCGTCTCTCCTGGCAAGAGTGCAGAGCGCGTGTGAGAAGATCCCATTCTCGTCAATTCGTCGGTTCACAGTCACCATCCTGTGTAACTACCAGTTGATCCAGGATTCCGTGGAGATGGAGAAGATCCAGACCTTGGATGCCTTGTTCGATCGCCTGTCCATTGCCCTCAAGTGGCACTGGTACGACCCTTTGTCCCTCATCATTGATTACGTCGATTCTCCTCAACTGAAGGAGGATTTGAAGACCTTTGGTTCCTGTGTGAAAGAGTTCACAGAGAAGAAACTGACAGAGTGTTCCTCGCTGGTGGAGAGTCTGACCAGACTGCCCTCCAATGGTGAGTTCCTGGAGACTGTTCTCGATGTGGACCCTGAAGCAGCCGAGGTGCAAGACATCCTTCGTAGCCAGGAGTTCTTGAAGCTGCTGGGAGTGAGTGCAGCATTGTTTGTCGGGGAGAGGAACAGTAAAACAACCCTGTTCTGGTGGATCCCACGTGTGCTGGTTGGCACTCTGATGCTTCGGGCGATCTCAGCCATTCGTGAGATGAAGGCTTTTGGTGTGGCTGAACTGAGAGTGTCTGGATACTTCAGAATAGTGGCCTCCATTGGGACATGTACTTACTATGAGGTGTGTGTTTGTGTGTGTATGTGTGTGTGTGTGTGTGTGTGTGTGTGTGTATGTGTGTGTGTGTGTGTACGTGTTTGTGCTTGTAGAATTGCTGGTATCATCCCTATCCGCCACTTACGTGTTACAACCTCACTCCATGTCTATGTACTGTGTAGTCCCCAGAAGCCTTTGATGTTGATGACGCAACACTCTTCAAAACAATACTGGACAACAAGGAGATGGAGTTGAGTGTTGCGCAACAAGCTGTGTCAGATGCTAACAACAGAGAAATGTCGTTACGAATGAAAGCTAAGAAACCACAAGCGAAAGATGAATTGCAGAATATGAACAAGCACCTCTCAATGATTAGACAAAGATTGAATGAATCGGTGAGTGAGCATGTATGTGTCCATGTCCCTGTGTGTGTGAGTGTGTGCATGTTCATGTGTGTGTGTGTGTGTGTGTGTGTGTGTGTGTGTGTGTGTGTGTGTGTGTTGAAGTGTGTACATCTCCCACATATTCCCTGACATGAATGCTTTCCCAATCAAATCATTTTGGTCCTCATTCTACAGTAAATACACTAACCTTATACTCACACACATGCAAACACACACTCCCTCACACACAGAGTCCTTACCTTAGTCTGTACTGGTCAGTAGTTGTTGTTCTTGTGTTGTTGAAGGAGAAACAAAGGAAGGCTGTCGAAGAGGAGAAGAGAAAGATCGAAGAGGAAAGAGATGAACTGAAGAGGCAAGTAGAGGAGCTACAAGAAAGGTGTTCCAAGGGTAAGCAAATTGCTGAAGATGACCAACACCAAGGAGAGCAAGTTGAGACCTCCCAGCACTCCAGCTCAGATGTAAAGTAGAGCACCAGCACCAGCTGCTGAATGACTGCAAACATGTTTTGTTTTATATTGTCACTGTTTATATCCATATACATACATACATTCTTCATACCATACATTACATACATGCATACATGCATCACTCCTTGTAACAATGCATGTACATACATACATACATGTTTTTCGTATGACAAGTGTCTCTGTTTATATCAATGCATGTGATTTGTAGTAATGTACATACACCCATGTGTATCTTATCATCATATGTGAGTCTCCAACAGAACACCTGTACAGACCAGGTGTCCATGATACCTGCATGTCACCACATCTCTGGTATTAGACATGTGCTATCATGTGACATCAAAATTATTGTTAATTATTACCCTCTACACGTCACATGCTTGCGTTATTTTACTCTCAATTGCTGACGGACATGAAGTATTTAAAAATAGTCAAGAATGAAAAACTACATAGAACATAATCTGAAATATGTTGTGGCATACTGACACACCTAACCAGTGGTAACATACTGACACACCTAACCAGTGGCAACATACTGACACACCTAACCAGTGGTAACATACTGACACACCTCACCAGTGGCAACATACTGACACACCTAACCAATGGCAACGTACTGACACACCTAACCAGTGGTAACATACTGACACACCTCACCAGTGGCAATGTACTGACACACCTCACCAGTGGCAACATACTGACACACCTAACCAGTGGCAACATACTGACACACTGGTACACCATTACATTGAGCACAACATCACAGCATATCCATCCCAATATCAGTAGTACAGCTTGACGTATTCCAAGGATTTGCACTACTACATCCTACTGATGTGAATATGCGTGGTATAGGGCCGCCATGTTTTCCGGGACATCCCGCGGGATAGTCTAGCTGCTAGCCCCGACTTTCTTCGCCCACGCGTAGAGTAAAAATAGGTGCTTGCATCTATTACGTATAGACTACCCGCGGGGGAGTTAATGACCCCGCCCTCTGTCCAGACGCGACTCTATCGAAAGCTAGCATGCAGATATAGAGACACACGACGAGGACGCACCAGGTACATCGGAAGAAGCATAAAGAAATAAATCGAAGGAAATGGCCGGATATTTCCAGGTAATTTATTTGTATTCATATTGTCTCTCCTCGTTACCAAGTACCCTGCTTGTTTTGACTACCAAGCTCCTCTGTAGAGCAGTTTCGCTTGTTCTTTTTTGTTTTCAATTTAAAGGGATCGCCACCCAATTGGGTAATCTTTGGGTATAGCACTCGCACTTAAATGACACGTCATGGTTAAATGATATGTAGATATAGAGCAACACGGGGTACTGTGGGACGGGTGTCTGTAGTCCTTGCTAATGGTTAGTTATCAATTCCTTATTTATACCTTTGTATGGAGATGTCAAATTAAGACATATCTTAAGGCAATAGCCAAGTTACTTTATGACTGTTGATGGCTGGATGTCCCCAGTTATCCGAGTATTCCAATCCACCCCTCTCTAACCTGGGTTTTAATATGAAGCATTGTTGTACTCAGTCTCATACTCAGACCTACTCACCCTACCCTAACCCTAACCCTGAACTTACCTCCACTTTACCAGTAAGACTCAGTCTGGCACCTTCTGCATTCTTGGACTATGTTGTGTTTGCTGTGTGTGGTAGAGGGGCAGTAATTTTGGGAAGTTCTTATGCTTGTTCTCTCATTTACAGCATCAAACAATATCAAATAAGTACCATAGGTTCCAAAACTGCAGTTACTAATATATATAAGGCTGTACAAAAAGATAATTCTCTTCAGTGTAACTTAAATTTGATTCAAAGCTAATAGTAAGTGAGCTAGGATCACCTCCTTTCCTGTTCTTAGCCACAGTCCCTCACCCTATGTATGCATGAAGTTATAGCAACCCAACATGTACTTAGTTGTAGAGCACAAGTGGCCAAATTATAATGGCAGCCAAATTATAATACCGTGCCCTGCGTATTGATTATCTGTTTTGGTACTCAGTTGTCCTCTCCTGTAGAAAATTAAAGGTTATTTTGGACCTGGTCCAGTTGATTTGAAACAGACTGTACCACCTTGCTACCTTGACCCTAAAACAGTTGAGGTATTATTTAGAGATATGCACCGACACAAGTTGGGAGAGGGTGCTTTTGCCAAAGTTTTTGAAAGAAGATATAGAGGACAACCTTGTGTGGTTAAGGTGTTCAGAGAGGATGTACTGATAAATAAACAAGTTGAAGATCCCCAAGAAGCAATTAAATGTGTGGGTAGGAACTTCTGTGTCCACTATGGACCAGAATCTACATGTCAAAATCATAAATCTTAAACCTCTCTAACACTCGAAATTATGAAGTATATATATATTGTGCAAAATGATGGTGAATTTTGAAATGCTGAGAATTAGAGCGAAATGAACACAACACCTCAGCGAAGGTTCTTCTAAATCTTAAGAAAGAGACACCTGAGTGATTCGAGTATGGGGGTGGCTTGAATTGCTTGTTACTTGAAAACACTTGCCAAATTGTGGGCCTAAATATTGGTAAAAAACATAAATCTCTGCACTTGAAACTTTGGTGGGCTGGGTACTCGCAAGTGTATGCATGTATGTATCCTTAAACATGTTCAAGTTAAAATTAAATAAAGAGTTCGGAATCTAATGCAATGTCGTACCTTTTGAAATAGGATTAGACCAAGTCTAAGCCAGAGTGTACAGTATCTAGATCCATTTTTATATTGAAATTTTGATTTTCTCCTCCACAATAGAGAGTCAAAAATTATTTTTCACCCGGTGATTTGAAACAGACTACACCATCCACTGGAGCACCTGGTGCTAACTCCTTCTACCTTGATCCTAAATCAGTTGAGGTACTTCGAGGAAAAGATAAGTTGGGAGAGGGTGCCTTTGCCAAGGTTTATCGAGGGAAATACAGTGGACAACCGTGTGCAGTTAAGGTGTTCAAAGAGGATGCGTTGAAAAATAAACAAGTTGAAGAGCATGACTTGGCATACCTTTGTGATTTAAAATATCCTAACATTGTACAAACTCACGGCCTCTGGATTGACCCCTACAAAGATAGAAATGTCCTCTCTCTTGTGATGGAGCTTTGTGATACCTCACTGTACGAGTACATAAAATCACACAAAGCTAGGGGAATACCAAAAGGGGATAAGCTGAAAATCCTCCACGATGTCACCAATGCCATGATATACCTTCACAGTCAGCATATAGTGCATGGTGATCTTAGATCACCCAACGTCCTCCTAGTCAACACCAGGTCTAGGGTGGAGTCCAGTGATGAGCAGCTGCAGATAACTGCTAAAGTTGCCGACTTTGTTCTAGCACGACATGTTGATCCCAGTAGTCTCACTCATGACACTGCTCATTTTGCTGATGAGGACTACCTCCCACCAGAAGCTTTTGACGAAGACAGGAAACATGTACGTCTGACTTTCAGTGTTGACGTGTTCTGTTTTGGCCCATTAGTCATTGAGCTAGCCTGCATGGAATTCCCTAAACCTGTGGTGAAGGTAGTACGCAGGAAAGGGCAGCCAGTGAAAGTTCGAGATGAGATTGAACGACGAGAGAGATACCTCAAGAAGATTGATTTCTCCGAGTGCATGTACACTGATCTGATTGTTGCCCAGTGTATGGTTGATAGACCTGAGCATAGAGGGAGCTTCCTGGATCTACAGCTCATCATTGAAGCCTTTCAGAAGAAGATGAGAGACCGTCCTGACCATGAGTTGCTGGAGGAGCAACAAGCTCAAATATTTGAACTGCGTAGGAAGATGGAAGAAGACACCGCCAAGACATTGTCTGAGCAGGAGGTGAATTGGTGATATCCTACAGTTGTGTGGTGATAATACTACATGTTGTACAGAACTGTATAAGCTACTGAACAGCTGTTCATTCATGCCATTGGAACTGTGTGTAGTAACAGATACATGTGGTGTGAGAAAATTATGGTTTAATTTGTATTGTTCGATGGTCTCAATTAGACTCTAAGAGAACAGTTGGAGGACATGACCAAATACAGTGAAGAATTACAGGTAATACTACACAGAGTTGTAAAATGGAGACTTTGCTATTGGTTGATATTTCTATATCTCGTAGGAGAAACTACAACACTAAGTGCTTGTAATGTTCGTATGTACATGACAGTTGTTTAACAGTTGTTACAGTCATTTATATATGCTAACTTTGTTTCAGCACCCAAAAGATTCGTATCAAATAAATAGGACACCTAATATCTTGTACAATGTACACGTGACACCTAGTACCTTGTACAATGTACACATGACACCTAGTACCTTGTACAATGTACACGTGACACCTAGTACCTTGTACAATGTACACATGACACCTAGTACCTGTACAATGTACACATGACACCTAGTACCTTCTACAATGTACACATGACACCTAGTACCTTGTACAATGTACACATGACACCTAGTACCTTCTACAATGTACACGTGACACCTAGTACCTTGTACAATGTACATGTGACACCTAGTACCTTGTACAATGTACACATGACACCTAGTACCTTGTACAATGTTCACATGACACCTAGTACCTTGTACAATGTCCACGTGACACCTAGTACCTTGTACAATGTCCACGTGACACCTAGTACCTTGTACAATGTACACATGACACCTAGTACCTTGTACAATGTACACGTGACACCTAGTACCTTGTACAATGTACACATGACACCTAGTACCTTGTACAATGTACACGTGACACCTAGTACCTTGTACAATGTACACATGACACCTGTTTGTGCATAGTACATGATCACAGGGCTCCATGTTCTGTTATGCACTTGAAAGCTTGTAGTTGTTGCGCTATATACCCATGTGGGACATGTCCGCTGGCCACAGTGCACCTGGAGATCCATTTATCACATGGCATTCTTGTGATTTGATAGAGTTTAGTGAGCAATTATGCAAGAAATTGATCGAAAGTACATAACAAGGATGTTTGGCGTTCCCTTACCACTTCAATCCTTATCTCCTTCGATTTAAACTCTTTCCTAGAGGTTTAAATCAAATGATTGAAATCTCATTCCACTGTATATACCGATTTGGACCTTTTAGGGAAGAAATGAGCATATTACTGTTGTTATTTCACAGGACAAAATTAGAAGAGACAACTATGAATTGAGAGAAAGTCTTGAAAGACATTTACATCTCAATGAACAGAAAGACAGGACTATAAAGACATTGCAGGTGGTTCTACTGATTATAGAGTATCTCTGTATCCTCACTACATGTACATGTACACCGGTGTACCTTATGGTTATGAACACAGGATGAACGTAAGAAGCACATCCAGTCACTGCAAGCAATGGAGGAAGGACAAAAGAAATTGAAGATAAAACTAAACGAACGGACAAAATACTTACGCCAGAGAGAAATTGAATGGAAAGCCGAGATTGAGGTGGGTGTGTTAGAAGGTGTTTGTACTCGTACTGTACTGTGTTCACATAGACCCACTATATTTATGTATTCACACACCAACATACATTAACATCTCCTTAAACGTGAACCAAAACCTAATGCTCACGACCACTACTCCTAGTATTTAGCATCTAATGCATCTACTATATAGAAATAGCGCCCTGCCTATATATAGTCCACCTCTGTATCGTGGTTAGCCTTGGTGTAAAGCGCAGGACTGGGAAGGGGTACAATACATAGTATCTAGATCATAATTATAAATTAGCTCAATAATTAAGAATTAATATATGTTTTGCACCTAAATTATTGACCAATTTTTCTCGCCTAATTTTGATTAACTTTGTTGATGATAAGTGTCCTGCCCAAAGTAACCACCTGGGGGAATTCATATATTGCTTTTGGGCACCGGAGCATTAGGGTCCAAAGAATAGAACTAGTCTATTCTCTCAAGGCCAGAATATGGAACCATGTATCGATACTCAACCATCCCTTATGTTTACTGCCGATCATGCATGTACTTTGTTCAGGTTGACCATGAGGCAATAAATCATTAAAATTAGCATGCATGCATACAATAGTAAGATAATAATACAATAGCTACATATAAGGGGGGTCCAAAATAAATTACTGGGTGGCCAGTTGCCTTGAGATACTGGCTAAAAAGGCAGGTGATAAGCGAATGTTAATGAGGCATGCAGAACTTTGCCAGCATCCCAGAGTCTTAATCATGTTAGCTTGAACTCCTGCCAGAGCTGCTGTGGTTGCTGCCCCTATGCGGAAGCTGTTGTCTCAGTAGTGGGAGGCCTCTATGCCAGCCCTATCTAATATGTGTCGAACTTCTGTAACAAAATTGTCTCTGGTTAGAAAAGAGTCATTCGGAAGAGAGGGCCGTTCCCAGCACCTCTGCGAGCCAAATAGTGTGTGATGGCACTGACTTGGCAGAGATCGATGCCAGTTGCTCCCAGTACCACTGTAACACCTGGGCGGAACGGGTCAGTCTTTAATGCCTTAATAGCATCCGTTACCATAGAAACAGTACTATTATACAGCAATTTTATATTGTATAAAGCGCTAGCAACAGTATAAAGCGTTAGCAACGGATGCTATAATGGTTAAGACATGGACACTCGGCATTATGACATATAAAATACACTCGCCCTCGGGTGCTTCGCACCCTCGGGACTCGGTATTTTATATGTCATAATGCCCTCGTGCCCATGTCTTAACCACTAAATATTGACACAAGAGTGGATGGGGCCTCCCGGTTGCCCACTGATAGGTCCGACGGGGCAGGTGAGAGGTGGGGTCCAACTCTGTAGTGGTGGAAGAGCAAAAATCATCGATCACAGAAAACCAAAGAAGCATAAGTTCATAGCCGCCCATAACATCTGCCTATCCTAGGTGCAAGGTTGAGAAAAAAGAGATCCACGTACTTGCGGAAGAATTGCTTGGGTGATAGGCAGCCTTGGTCTTGGTCAGTGGGTATAGGACAATACTCTTTTGATACCACACAGAAGTAGTTGAAGGCGTTGGAGGGGTCCTTCCAATCCTGGAAAGGCAGCTCCCTGGATCAGATGGAGATTACGAACTGGTCGAGGTAGCATTTGATCGACTGCCAAGTCAGTCCCTCGGAGGCTAGCGCAGTGGCAAAACTCTCCTTCCAGCTGGCTGAGAGCCAATTGGGTTGCTGGTGGAGAAATATACCTAGCAGGGGACATGGTATGGGATCGGGCAGGTTGCTGGCCTGGGGGACCTGCACAAAAAGGGAAGGGAGATCATTGCAGCGAATGGCATCCGCCGCCACATTTAAGGAGCCCACTATGTGGGAGGCCTTAAACTGGAATGAGAACTCCATTGCCAATAGAGCCAATCCCCGCAAAAGATGCATCACTAACGGCTCTTTGCTGCACCAAGCAGTGATAGCATGTACAACGGCTTCATTATCGCACCTAAAGTGGACACATTTTGATTTCCATGTCCGTCCCCCTGCCGATAGCACAATGGGGAGGAGCTCTTTTGCTGTGATATTCACCAATGCCCAAGTGTCAGGCCATTGACCCTGGATCCAGTAGGAGTCCTAAATGGCACCAAACCCCAGGAGCCAGAGGCATCCGAGTGTACCAGGATGTCTGGGGTGGCTCTGGGGTGGCAAGCCTGATGGGTGTGAGGGCACATACTCCATTCCAGCGAGGACAGAACATAGACCACCATTGCAGATCTGACCGAAATTCTCTGTTAAAGCGGAGGTGATGGTGTAGCTCTGCCGCAGTGGTAGAGAGATCGATCATCCTACGGAGAAACTGCTGCTGAGGCATGTTCGAGCACCCCTAAGCTTTTTGTTGCCCCATGTGTGCAGAAGAGATTTTAGCCGCTCAAGCTTGTCGGATGGGAGGCGGGCAGTGAGGTGAACTGTGTCCAGTTCAATGTCTAGGAAACAGGGGCAGGTTGCTGGGCCCTCCACCTAATTCGGGGCAACTGGCACTCCTAGTGACTCCCATATGGTTAAGGCCGTGGATAGTACGTGGCCTTTGACACTGGATAAATAGAACCACTAAGTCGAGCTTGTGAGGCAGCGTCTGCTTAGGCTGGGATCTCTGCAGAGAATGATGTGAACGACTCACGTGGCTACTATACTACTGCCTGATAAAAGAAAGCGGTGTGCGGCCCTCATTGTTATAGATGTTATCTCGCTGCACAATTAGCACTAAGCACCAGCCCTTGCTATTCACCTGAGGGCCAGTATTACACATAACGCATAGGCATTTAAGCTCTCTGCTCCGGTATGCATATTTGGTTGATTCACTGGGAATCACAGCACACCCTCAGCAACTCTAAGTGCACCTACCCCATCCAGTCATGTTAACTTCATTTATAGGATATAAATGACATTAGAATACTGGTACATTTGTTGCTCATTGCAGAGGATTACAACGACCTTCAAACCTGCTTTACTTTCCCTTGAAACTGAACACAAAGACCTACAAAGAAAAGTAGTCAGCAGTAAGGAGGTGATTCATCGGAAGGAGCAAGAAATCATTAAACTAAAGGTACTTGACAAGGTGTAGTTGTGCTCATTGCTGTCTTGTTCACTGGTGAGTTGTTGGTTCAGAGGTCAAAGGACACTCTCAGTGTTGAGGTACAAGAGAAAGAGAGAGAACTAGCCAAACTGAAGAAGAAACTAGAAGCAGAGATAGCAAGCAGAGAAGAAAACCAGCAGAGGATGAAGGAATACAAGGTATTCTATTGTGTCCAGTACTGGTGGTGCAGTGTGTCCAGTACTGGTGGTGTAGTGTATCCAGTACTGGTGATGTAGTGTGTCCAGTACTGGTGGTGTAGTGTGTCCAGTACTGGTGGTGCAGTGTATCCAGTACTGGTGATGTAGTATGTCCAGTACTGGTGGTGTAGTGTGTCCAGTACTGGTGGTGTAGTGTGTCCAGTACTGGTGGTGCCATGTGTCCAGTACTGGTGGGCAGTGTGTCCAGTACTGGTGGTGCAGTGTGTCCAGTACTGGTGGTGCAGTGTGTCCGGTACTGGTGGTTTAGTGTGTCCAGTATTGGTGGTGCAGTGTGTCCAGTACTGGTGGTGCAGTGTGTCCAGTACTGGTGGTGTAGTGTGTCCAGTTGTACTTGTGTGTTGACACTCCCACTGTAGGCCACTAGTGAGAAGATGGAGAGGTTGGCTGGAACACTGCAGAGTGAACTCAGTGAACTGACTCAACTTTTAACTGAACAAGAAGCTAGTGTTACAGCAAAGCAGGAGGAACTGAAGGTAATTTAAGTTCACTTTCACACCCATGCTGTGTAGATTGCTACTATTTGGGTACATCTTTTCCCG
>OZ026553.1:5464008-5489008 GCA_964020155.1 Chondrilla cf. caribensis
GGCTGGTGAAGATGGTGAGAGTAGTCTGAAGTGTGCCATTGCTCCTCACAGGTTGGAGGAAGGAGAAGAGAAGTACAAGTTCAGACTCACTGAGGACGGAGACTTCCACTCCACAGAAGGATCTGGGGTCATCACTGTTGACGGCCATTGCTCTCTGTTTGTTATAGCCTTTGACAAGCGAGATAGTTCAAAATTCTTTGCAATCTCATTTGAAAAGGAGAGTGTGAAGGGCTCGACTTTGGATGTAGTGATAACATATGCACACAATGTCTGGTGTAAGGTACGTATGTGGATGTCTTTCTTTACTGATAAATGTCTCCCGTGTATATTTTCTGACATGTATACTTAACATATTCTGTAGTAGTACTATTTTTGTGATTAAGATCCATTTGTTAATTATTCTTGTAGATTCTGACTGAGCGTTATTCTCCTGCCTCCCTCACATGTTGTGTACCCTTTGAGTTTGGGGCTAAGAATATTATTGTAGGAAAACTGCAGACAAAGGATGGAGATGGTTGGCAAGCATGGACCAATGGGACCACTCAAGTAAGTTACACTGAGTCTGACAATTCAAATCCAATTGCCCTTAATGTATGCCAGCCTGTGGCATATGTGTATGTGGAATATGTACATAATATATACAGGATAAGTACATATGTTGTGGGACCTCTATATTGCAAACCTCTGAATTAGGAAAACCTCTATATTAAGGACACCATTCTGTGTCCCAGTGTAGTACTGTAGTGTATTGAGTGTCCTCTGAATTGAGGACACCTCTGTAATAAGGACAGATAATGGAGGTCCCAAGGTGTCCTTAATATAGAGGTTCCACTGTACATTTGTTGTACGTATTCCTTAATCCCTTGTCCACAGGTTGCCTTAAAGGACTTGGACTTTGCATCATATGGCATCGGCGATAGTGAGGAGTTGGAGGATGCTGTTACTAAACAAAGGCGATATCCACCTTCTATTTCATGCCTGACAACCTATCACAAGTCAATGAAGAAATTTGGGGACCCGACAAAAGCTGTTCTTGAAATCGTAGGAGCTGATAAGCCTATGGAATTTGTTTGCACTGCATACAAGTACAGATCCTCGGGTTAGTGCATATAAGACAATATTGATCTCTGTTGTGTTCACTTTAATATTCCTTGACAATCATTTCCCCTGCATTGCATGATCTGTAAAATTTATATCTGATACTTCATTTGGATAAAGTTACCTTAAGTTCACATGTATGTACGTATGAAGAGACTGACACACCACGATTAGGATCAAAGGGTAAACATGTTATGTACAAATTAATTTTATTTCCAAGTTGTCTTTGTGACTGTTGTTCTTTTATGTACGTACAAATGTATTTGTTTTCAATTCTTTTATTTTAAGGTCACCTTCTCAAGAAACGTACCATCTCGGGCTCCCCAAGTCGTCAGTCAAGTGTATCATCAGATTCATATGGTAATTGATTTGTATTTATTCATAGATTACCTGCATGCTACTGCAGAAAGCATCATCCCGCAAACACATAGTGTGTTTACTAGTTTCATTTGCTGTTTCAACACTTTGACTATATCATTTCCACACAACAACATTTTGTGTCCAGATCAATTATTTCCACCAAAAAGTACACCACGTCCTGCCTAATTACGTACTATGTGGTGTAGATGCACATACATAATATTATTGTTATTATAAGACAGTGTGTATAATTTATCTCTATTTGGTATCTCATGGTCAGATAAAATGTTCAGCTCTAAATATTTCATGAACAAATACATGGATGCTGAATCCCTTGAAGTCGTACAAGCTGAGGAAATTGTCTCCAGACTGGAGGTGACGTGTCCCTTACCACCTCGTGTGCGTAGCAGCATTAAACGGGCGTGTAGCGAAGAAGATGCCGCTCGGGAACTGTTCAAACACTTTCAGAAACAAGGTACTCCGGACACCATCAGATCACTCTGTGACGTCATGACAGGGCTGAAGGGATATGCCAATATGAAGCGTCTTGGTGAAAAGATGAAGAATGATGAAGATCTCTTGTTACCATATGAAGATCTCCCATTACCATCTGAAGATATCTAACCATCTCATGGTTATTCATCAAGTGATGTAATCTACGTTGTCTTCCTGTGTACATACACACATGATGTTGTACTGATGTGTACATGTTTATATGAAAGTGTTTGTCACTATCGATTATTTAAAGGAGACATACTTGTACTCAAACTTGTATAGAATTAATCATTTTATACTGTATGTGCCATGTACCCTGTAGTGTACTATTGTCACTTTTTTATTGGTTTATACATGTTTGAACATGTATGTAATTGGCTTGTGCATAATTGGTGCTGTAGTCCAAATCACATTTGAATTATTAACCTCAAGTACTAGTTGTCCACCTAGCACTGGTATCTCCACCCACTTTGAACCTTCAACAAAGCCACTCCCACCACGAGGTGCTCAGGTAAGAGCATGCTGGAATCACCAATACAGATGGATTATTGTTATATCAGCTACCTGTCCCGAGGGCAAGTGTATTTTATGTCATACTGCCCAAGTGTCCATGTCTTAACCACTATAGCATCCATTGCTATCGCTATATACTGTTGCTAACACTTTATACATTATATATGAAATTGCTGTATAATTCTATGGTAATAGATGCTATTTGAATATACAATATAAATGCTGTACTTAAAAAGTCACGTGATAATGGAGTTTCCTATCCATCCCTCTCTCTATACTATCCATGGTTTTCAGTTCCGCCATTTTTATTTTGAGTGTATCATTATCCGTGTATTCCTACGTATAACTTCGCATATTGGAATTTTTCTTTGCTCATAACTGACTTTCTATAAATCATATTTGCTTTAAACAGCACAAATGTCTTCAAAAGAGTCGTATAAACTATTCATGATATTCGATATAAAATGAAAATGTAGAGTGCGAGTGACCGGGAGTAAGAACTCTTGGACTGTATTGACCAGCAAAGGGTTAATAGGCGCCTGCATTCTACGTAAAAATACGTAGCTACCCGCGGGGGAGTTAATTACCCCGCCCCCCTCTGTTGAGACGCAAGTCTGAAAACTAGGCAGAGACACGAGCACGCATACGCGGACACACCAGAAAAATGGGAGGAAATATAAGGGAATAAATAGAAGGAAAAGGTCGGATATTTGAAGGTAAACTATTCGTATTCATAAAGTTTCTCCTCGTTACGAAGTACCCTACTTGTTCTGACTACCAAGCTCCTCTGAAAAACAGTTTCGCTTGGTTTTTTTTGTTTTCAAGGGAGCACGATCCAATTGGGTAATCTATAGGTATAGCACTCACCCTTAAATCACACACCATGGTTAACTGATATGTAGATTAACTTAAGCCAATAGTTTAGCTACTTCATGACTGTTGATGGCTGGTATATTCCAACTAAGTCTTATCCCAGTATTCCAATTTACCCCTCTCTAACCTAGCTTTTCATATGAAGCATTGTTGTACTCAGTCTCATACACAGACCTGAATTCACCTCCATTTTTCCAGCAACACTCAGTCTGGCACCTTCTGCATTCTTGGACTATGTTGTGTTTGCTGTGTGTGGTAGAGGGGCGGTAATTTTGGGAAGTTCTTATGCTTGTTCTCTCATTTACAGCATCAAACAATATCAAATAAGTACCATAGGTTCTAAAACTGCAGTTACTAATACCATAACCCTAGAACAGATTGATTACACTATCACTACTACAGGCCACTGTATGAAAAGGACTGTCTGGTTATGTAATGTAATAGCCCAGTTTTTTTGCATCTTTAAGTTTTGTAAATATAATGTTGTATTACATCTATAATATTATGTGCACTGTAGCTTGTAAACAATGGAGCTAAACCTAAGAATAGCACATGTCTTATGTGAAATAAAAGTGCGTGCTTTATCGATATTTATTTAACCCTACTACCCTCCTGTGGGTCCTATTGGACCCAAACTTCAATACATTTTTCAGCACAACTCATATCACTAACCTATGCCATGGGTTCTAGCTCTATTTTAACCAGTGTAAAAATTAATGGCCGCATTGACCCAAAAACTGGAAGTCGGCCATTTTGGTGCACAACCTCTAGGGTTCTTCAATGGTGTCAGTGTGAAGATGTCTGTTTGCGGTGAAATATTAGCCCCAGGCCTGATGCGAAATCTATGTACCTACAGAACCTACATTTATTCTTTGGTATTTATCCTTTTAGCTCATCGTTGTTTGAGAACCAAGCAGGCATTCTTCCACCCGTTGATACAGATGAGATCGTGTCCTACTTGATTCTTCCATCGATACTCCATACTACACAGCGTAGTATAGAGTATCTATGATTCTTCAGACGAGTTTTCTCAGCTTTGAGCACATGTTTATTAGGTATTATACAGGGTGTTCAGAAAAGTTAAATTATCAACACATCAGAAATGTACAGCTTTAGATGGAATTATGGTATCAAATTGGACCACACATTGATTACATTGGTTGACCTGTCACAAAAAATATGGTCCGCTGCCAAAAACAGTCCCCGGGACCGGAAATAGCGGCAAAACCAGTCCGTGCGGACAGGTTTCCGACGTCCTAAATGGTCCGCTTGTGCCTAAACCTAACCCAAACCCTAACCCTAACCCTAACTCTAAACCCTAACCCTAACCTTAATCATAACCCAAATCCTAACCCTAACCATTTTTGATGGTATATGGGAGACCAAATATGGTGCCGAAAATAGTCCGGGGGACCACTCTCGGTGGGGACCACTTTTCGTATGACAGACCCCAGCCTGTATTAATTTATAATGGGAACCTAAAATGAACTACTTCAGAATGTTATTGCTACATGTTATCAAGTTTATGAAATCACTCAATGTGGGGTGTATCACTTTTATGGATATTTTATTTGGAAGAGAATTTGATTTAGATCCCACATTTATGTTTTGTTCATGCATTCCCGCATCACATATCGATGTGTTTAGATTTCTTTTTTGTCAATGGACAATATATGGGATAGGTTGCCCACCAATGTTGTAGATATGCCTGAACCCTAATCTAAATAATTTGCGATTATTTATCAATCCTCATTTCACTCGATATTATTTTCATATTTCACATGATGGCGCGTTTATTTTTGACTCCTCAGGAGATTTAAGAGAAGGCAGTTGCGAAAAAGTGTAAAGCCATGTCAGATTCTTCTCTTGAAAACAAAGCCCTTAGAGACTGTTATGACAAGCTTGTGCCTAGAATGATAGCCCAAGATGTTTTGCCAAAGTTTGTTGCTCGAGCTCTCGTGACGGATGATGAGAAACAAGAGATTTTGGGTGAAACCTCAACTACGGACGCCAATAAGAAGCTCCTCAAGGCTGTACTGCGCCAAGGCGGGCATGTTGTTGTGTACTTGTGTCGGGTCCTCTTCGAAGTGAAGTTAAAAGAGCTGGGATGGCGCCTCTATCACGGTATGCTTCCTTCTCAAGTGATAGTACTTGTTCTTTGTAATCAATTGAAGAATGACAATATTGTTAACAAATGTAGTCAAGCTATAAGGTAAAATGGCGTAATTCCGGTATTTTGGGAGTAAACAGTTCACTACATCAAAATGCCATGTCTTCGAGGACAACTACTGTGTTCCACTGGTAATGGCAACCCTTAGCTACAACATACCTGACAGGGAAGTCAACCACTTGCTCCCTGTGTGGTGGTCATTCACTTGGGATCGGAATTACCTCATTTTACCTTACTGCGGAAATATTTGTCTTGATCATATTCCATGTTGATAGCATAGGCATGAATAGATATTGATAGTTCATTTATTCCTAAATTTCTCTATTTTTTAATACCTCATTTTACGTTGAAGCTAGTCTCATCTTCGTGCACTTTATATAGTGTACTTTATGTATCTTACTTTAATTTATGGGATCTCTGTTTGTTTGTTTGTTTGTTCGCGAACTCCTCCTTCAGTTCGCATGCGATCGACGTCAAACTCCCCAATCCTTCTCAGCGGCACCCGTGAAGTATACTAAGGGGGTTGGCGTTTCGTTTTAGGCCTTTCTTCTAGAATTCGAACGAAACCGTACTATCCCCGTACTTGAGAGGCACCGTTTTTATGACACGTTACGGACGAATACGCCCGTAGGGCGGGTAATTCGGACTCGTAATATTGTAATGCATGGGTGAAATGGTCTGCTATCACTGCATATCAGAAATTGTATTGAAATCAGAAAGCTGCAAAGCACTTGAGACTTGACAGAAGAAACAGCCCGAGCCGTCCACCCAACTAGCTACAATTTCCAATAACCAATTTATTTTCCTTGCTACCTCCTGCCATACAGCCCTGTCCTGGGTTCAGTGGATGTACTTTTCACAACTGAATTTTCCAGATTGCCCCACCATACCAGTTGTTTCTGCACTTCAGTTAGATGAGGAGCCATGCTGGAATTGATATGAAGGAACTGTTTGAATTCTGAACAACTTTGTTTTCCTGTTACTATTTTTAGTAATATCCCCGTTTACACGGGCCCAGTTAAAAAGTTGGCTAGCCCAGTTATGACGTCATTGGCCCTGTTATAAAAATGACGGCTATCAATGGTGCTGGGCCAACCGCAACTGGGCTGGCCCATTTGGCCCTGACCCTACACATTGAATCGGGTAGGCCAGCCCAGTTATGAAACGTTTGTGTAAACGCAATTTTACTATTGTTTTTCAGTAATCTTCAATGGATAAAAAGCAAACTTCGATACAAAGAATTCCATGAACGCTTCGTGCTAACTTGGTAAAAGTAGCTAGGTGTTGTTGCGAAGTAACCTTCCCACCATTTGGACCGTGTAGTGGCATAGAAAGATGATTTCAAGCAGGGATGCTTGGCCAGCCAGTTGACAAAACATGCTCAAGAGCATATTGCATTCCAACATTATTATTGCAACACAATATTATACTCTAGTCATTAGAATTAATGGATATATAGAAAATATGATTCTAGATAACTAAAATTTGCCAGAGTAGTTTAGTTGGCAACTGTTCAAAGAGGAAAACATTGCAATGGGAGAAAGATCCAATGCATCTGAAGAGAAACAAGATGGAACAGGTGAAGGTCTACTGGAAAGTGTAGCATGCAAAGCAATAGAGCAATTTTGGCCATACCAATGAAAGATTGAATCCCAAAACAGCCTTCAGTGTCAATTTAATTTTTTATTGCTGTTGAGGAATAATTAGTGGATGGAAATGAAGAATTTCAAGGGGACTCCAGCCCACCCCCAAACCCCCCCAGTTCCTACACCAGTGCCATATGATTATCACAGCACTCGACCTTGGGTCTCAGTGCTGTGCATATGGTACTCTGATGTGTAATAACTATTACTTTTTGCATGTTTGATGGGAGGATCAAAGGAGAAGTGTGTCTGTATCACTATGCACATTTTTGAAGTTGATCAGTGTAGACCCTAGATACCACACACCTTCACAATGTCAAATGGGCACATCTTGTTATCATAACTATCTAACCACAAACATCCTGTTTATTCTACTACAGGTGCATTCTGTCTGCCTGGTTGTATGTGTATATTTCAGTCTATATTCAGCAATTTCATATCCCTCAAATGAATACTGTACTGTTATATTATACTAACTAAACATTCAGCAAAACTGTGTAGATCGGAAACTGCTCAACAAAATTTGGAGGGAATGTTTTGATTCCAGTTAGTTGGGAAGATTCCCCACAACAACTGCTGTGTCCCAATTACGTATTTTATCAGTGGATGAATTGCAGACAGCTCTTAGAAGCCTGCTGTAGCATCTATACACGAAGAATCAAAACTTTTGAAATGCTGGTGTACAGCATGTTTTCGGGTTTGTAGCAAAACCAACATTTCAAGAGACTATTAGGACTACTTCACAATGTCAAGAAATGTAATATTTAACTTCAATGAATATGGGTGTATGCAACAAGCCAGTTACTGTACATCCAAGTATGCATTCACTTTCATTGCACTCACCCATGGTCACTTTGCACCCAAGTGCAATAAATATACCAATGCATACTTGAACATACAATAACTATTACGTTTGCTATGTTGCCATACCATTTTGCCCATATATGACAATAGACTACCTACAAGCTACAAGTAAGTCTCTTGAACATCACTCAAATGATGACAAAATTGAAGATGATAATGTAATTTAGTGACCTCTGAAATGAATTTGTGTTTATTCATCCGGAGATTACACTATCCAATTGTTATGGACAGATAGACCAATCATATGATCTGTTGGGACTATCCCAATATGCATACATATTATGACATTGTATTATTATGTACGTATGTATGTACGTATGTATACAATATATTAGATAATGTGTACTTGGAATGTGAATATGCAGTGAGTCTTAATCCTGCCATGTACACACAGTACTGTAAATGCGTACGTACGGTACTACTGGCATCATCGACACGTCCGTAACCCGTAAATGAGTGACCCGTACTTCTGCATTCTTCAGCAAGTGATAATTACTTGAGGCGCAGGTGACAATAATACATCATAATTCTTACTCAATGACGGTGTGATTTGGTTTGAGCGACGGAGAAAATGGCTTATTCTACTGATGTAAACCAACGAATTCAAGTGCTTATCTTTTGAAAAGAAAAGATTAGCACTCGAAAACAAAAGATTACCATGGAATGTTTGAAAATACATTGTTTTCTAATCTATTAGACTTACCGCTGTTGATCTCGGATACTTTATTGCCAGGCGAAGGCTCATCTCTGCCTTAAACGAATTCGAATCAACCGAGTGAGATTCTGACGGGGAGGATCTTCCCAACGGACGTCACTCCTTTCACAGAGGAAGGCTTCTCAATTTCTTTCACACTTAAGAGGACACTTGAAGTCTGTATTCCTTTCGATTATCATTTTCTCTAGAAATTTAACAACCCGTACATAGCGTGTATCAGCACGTAGGTAAATGAGTCGTACTTAACACATCCGTTCATTCGTAGGCAACCTGTAGTACGTTCAGTTTTTTACTGAGAGTATCGTATGTACATTACACATGTTGTACTGGAGATGTGTGTAAGCATTAGGATTTCATACTTGTTTATTTCTGTGTTGGCTTTATCAGCTGTACTAGTGTTTTACATTTAATCACTATATTTGCTCTCACTGTAGCTCTCAAAACTCATTCAGTTGATGTCTCTGAGATAGGGAACCTGTCCAGAAATGGACACTTCCGATATTCTACCGACAACCCTTCAAGGGTGCAAGCCAAGCTAGCATCTCTCCTGGCAAAAGTGCAAAGTGCATGTGAGAAAATGGAAACCCCATTCTCTTCAATTCGTCGGTTCACAGTCACCATCCTGTGTAACTACCATTTGATCAAGGATTCCGTGGAGATGGAGAAGATCCATTCCCTGGACACATTATTCAACCTTTTTTCCCTCACTCTCAAGTGGTATTGTTATGGCCCTTTGGCCCTCATTATTGATTACATCGATTCTCCCCAACTGAAGGAGGACTTGAAGGCCTTTGGTTGCTGTGTGAAAGAGTTCACAGAGAAGAAACTGACAGAGTGTTCCTCACTGGTGGAGAGTCTGACCAGACTGCCCTCCAATGGTGAGTTCCTGGAGACTGTTCTAGACGTGGATCCTGAAGCAGCCGAGGTGCAAGACATCCTTCGCAGCCAGGAGTTTCTAAAGTCACTGGGAGTAAATGAAACACTCTTTATTGGCAAGCAAGAGGCAGAAAAGAAGCTTGAGGTGAGAATACTGGTCTGAAGGTGAATAATGTACTGCTTTACATACGTATGTCATTCCAGTGGTGACCAGTTTATGTTATATATGTATATTCCAATCATCAGTATATTTCAGTTCAGTCTTGGAACAAATTACATATAACATTACAATTTCCACTCGTTCCACATTCCATACCAGTCTTAGACTAAAATACAGTTGCTATATTATAATTTTTGTTGGTGAGCATCAATGTGCATACATACTGCATACTGCATGCGTAGCTGATTTCAATTGCTCAAAATGAACATACTTACATATATGGTGTCAGCCTGTTAAGCCATCCCACTGAGAAAGGGGCTCTTGCTTTATATATGTGGGAGAATCTAACAGATCGGGCTACGTAGCAGAGAGCCAAGACGAGAAAGGACACATACTTAGTATTTCACTGTAAATATTAAAGTGATGGAAATGGAGCTTGCTGAAGTAGTGATTACTCTGTGAACATTATCTCTGTCCTGGACTTCTCTCACAGAATGGTAACATCGATCAGATACAGAAACTTGAAGAAGAAAAGCAGAAACTGAAATGCAGGGTCGATTTCCTCGAGGTATCTAAGAGTTATTCTTTGCGTTTATCTGAGATGAGACATTGCATACTGCATGAGTATCTGATTCCGATTCAGTATTTTGATATCACAATTGTCTAGAGCTGCCATGATAGAAAGGGTGAAATGTCAGAGAGTATCAAAGCATTGGAAGAAGAAATAACTTTATTGAGAGAGGAAAACGCCAAACTACAAGAAGAACTAGGTCGTGATCCTAAAGCTAAATTACTACACAAGCTTAATGAAGATCTCCAAGTAGTCAAAGGAAAACTGGAAGGCGAAATTGATGCATTAGAGGTACGTATGTAGTAGTTATCATCCAATTACGAAGATGGTATATAGCCGTAATAGAATACGAGATCGAGGCGAAGCCGAGGTCGAGTAATTGTATTAGGCTGCCATCCGAGTAATTGGGTGATAACTAATTTGTCTTCCGTTTGAGATCATTAATTTTTGTTATAGTGTTAATGATATTCATTGATGCTGACACAATTGAATGCGTAGAAACTATATTAATTAGACTGTCAATTAGTTATTGCGGGTGATAAATTCACCTGAAGTCCTAGGACAGGTTAGCATATTTATCACCCAGCGATATCGCTCAGTTACCATGGTAACAGAAGACAAATATATATATATATATACGTACATATGTACGTATGTGCACTTGTGTGTCCGACATTAGATTTCATGCACCTGTGCACTCATGCATACATAATTTGCACATTGTATCCTGTGTGTTTGATGCAGCATATTCAGAATGAAAATGCATCCTTAAAACTCAAACAAATTGAAAAAGATATGGAGTTGAAGCAAGTTAAGCAGCAGCTGGCAGAGGTCAGACAGCAGCTGGTAACGACTGTCAAAGTGAGTGCATTTGTATGGGTTTCATACAGCCATGAGTTGTGTCACACAAATGCTATAACTGTTGTCTACCACAGTCTAAAAGGAAGGAAGACGATTGGCACTTGATTGAACAAGTAAAGGAGGAATTGAGAGAACAGCAAGTGGCCATAAGAAGGGAAATTTTGAGATACTTACAAGTACGTACATAAAATATGTCTACTGTAAACTCAGGTGTTGTGCATACATTGTGGATGAATTCCTCACAGTTATGTGATGTGTGAACTACATATGTATGTATAATATAATTAAAACACATCTGTACATATATATACGTAATATGTACTGTAGTATTTTGTATGCTTGCATGTTTTACTGATATCCTTGTAATACTGTAAATGTCCATGAATACTCCATCTGTAATTTCTCCCTCAGGTTCCCTCTCCAGCTGGTGTCCCTCAATTGGACTCAGGAGACAAAGATGAAGCTCTTGATGAGGAGAAATTGATTGGTCAGGTTGAAGACCTTCAGAAGCAGCTGAAGGAGAAAGAAGAAGAATTAGTGAGTTTGTGAGGTTTATTGCTATGTTGTTCTCGTTATTCCATGTTTATTGTTTGTAACATACAGGACAAAACATCGTCAAAACTAACTGAAATGTCTCAAGAAAGGAAGTGTGACACCTGTGACACGATGGCGGAACATAAAGAGCTACAAGAACAGCTCAGCTGTAAAGAAGCAGAACTGAGTGAACTCAGAATAGAACATGACCGTTTGAGGAAGCTGTATGAGAGGAAGAGAGAAGAGAACCATGAATTTGAGGTATGTACGTATGTGTCTATGTGTAATGTGCAATAGAAACTCTATTATGAATCTGCAGTTTACGAAAACCTCTATAATTGTATAGTGCAACAATACTCCTCTGTACACCATTCTGTGTCTCTGTGTAGTACTGTGATGATTTAGATAACCTCTGAATTGAGTAAACCTCCGTAATAAGGACACCATTCTGTGTCCCAGTGTAGTACTGAAGTGTATTACTTGTCCTCTGAATTGAGACCTCTGTAACAAGGACATAAAATTGAGGTCACAAAATGTCCCTAATAGAGAGGTTCCAATGTATTACTTTTTTGCTTTTGCTTGTCCAATGGATTGAATTTTTGAGTATGAGGTTTGTCTCACCATTTGTTTTAATGACTGCACATTTTGTTCTGTTATTTTCTCATACGTACGTACAGTACTTTTCATAAAAAAGTGAATGACATCATGCAGGTGGTCGTTAGGTGGCCAACTATCCGACAGTCAACAGTTGGTCATCATTTAGTCAATCGACGGTCAGCTGGTCAAGTAAATTTTAACACTTAATTAGTCATTATGTAATCATTATTAAGTGAGACTCGAAGGAAAATGGTATACTCAAGCTATGTTAAACAGTAGATTTTGTTTCTTAAGTGCAAAAAGAAGGCTCGCCGCCAGACTATAGAGATTTTGAACGACAAAGGACACTCCATTACTAAAGGCGGGCATTAGCTGTTTCCTCAAGCGCTACGAAGAGTACGGAAGCATCCTCAGAAAGTGAGGAACAGGGAAGGCTTCCTAAAAGAACAAAGAAATCTTCAAGTTCGTGGATTCCCCAATGGAGCAGGATGATGAGGCATCGTTAGAGGACCTTGGGCTGTTACTGCAGAAGAAGGAGTCGTTGTCTCATTAACTTCCACATTACATCGCGTGATATTTGCTACTATTTTTATTTCATGCGTAGCTGGTCAACATGCTAATACGAGGTGGTCAGCATGCACCTGGTTGGTCAACCAACGGTCACCCGACGACCGCCCGACCTCATTCAGTTTTTTATGTAATGTACCATATTGTGTACAGGGCTTGTTTGAATATATGTATATGTACGTAGGTAGGTTAGTAGGTCGGTTATAATCTCCTTACTATCCTCAGGATATACAAATGAAGCTAATGCAACGTATTAAGGAGTTGGAAAGAACTTCTAACCCAATGTTGCCTGCCAAAGTTGGAGCACATCAACTGGAGGAACAAAATGTACCACATGTGAGTCTCTGAAGTCTAATCACTAGTTTTTTTTTCTCATTTTTAACCAAAACGTTGCATTTGTGTACCATTTCGTCCTTCCTGCTCTACATGCTTTAAATATTCAATAGGGTTGCAGTTGTCTTGGTACAAGACCAAATATAATGAATTGTATGTAATAGTTATATCCTGGCATAGTACATGATAGACAATTTTACTGCAAATATGTGCATAGTCCAATACAACATCATAGAGTGCAATAGCACTCTATATAGGGATGACGCAGAAAAAACATGGTGGCCCTATATCACGCATACATTACTGATTCACAAAAAATATCGCCTATGGACAGGTATTAAGCCGAGCTAGCATTTATATTATATGCAATAGAAATGTATTTACTAATTTCCTGCCTTGTTCTCACTCAATTATTCCTAACAACAAAACCTGTCTGGTGACCTGTGCTGTATCACTGACCTATGCTACATGGCTTATGTACACACAGTTTTTGATCCACATACCCCTAAACCTGGATACAGGTAATATTGTTACAGTGTTAGTATAATATTTATGACCAGATATTGTACATGGGATTTTACGCAATACATAGTAGATGTACTAGTAAGATTCATGTATTGAAAGTACCATGTTTCATGCTTTCCATTCACAGTCTGAAGACTTGTCACGGAAGCTAGCTCAGAGCAAAGAATGTATCAAAGCTTTAGAAAACATGTTGACCAATCTTGTCTTGTGGGAGAGACCAGCAGAGGAGGGTGTTGAGCAGGTAATGTACATAGCACTCCAGTGTAGGGTGTTTGTATCAGTGGTCCTGGATTGTGGTCTGTTAATGTATACATCTCTTCCCTGGTGTAGATCTCAAGTGATATCCGCAGTATGGATGCCCCTGGACCACTAGGTCAGTTATGTGAATGTATGTACATATATCATTCCCAGTGTGTGTAGACACATTAGTGGATGTACTGCTCACCTCCCTCCACAACAATCTCTGAGAATTGTCTGTGTGTACTTGAATCCAATGCTCATCTCCTTGTTCATCGCAGCTCACGAAACTGAACTGAAGAAATTCTGTTGGATCCCCTTTGGCATCCAGACCCTCATCGTTGGGCAAGAAGGTGGTCTCTTTCCTCTACAGCCTCAGAGCAAGGGGTTGAGTGAAGACCGTGGTGTCATCATGTTGGAGGTACCAGAGAATGCTGTCAACACAGCTGTGTGTGACAAGCTGTGTATTCACTATGGAGTGATCGTCTATGGTCCATTTGATGTCCCCGAGGGCTACCAGCTGGGTAGCATGGCTGTGTACATCTACTTTGAAGGGAATCACGCAGTCAAGCCAGTTCTCCTCCACCTCCCTCACTGGGCTGGTAAAGATGGTGAGAGTAGTCTGAAGTGTGCCATTGCTCCTCACAGGTTGGAGGAAGGAGAAGAGAAGTACAAGTTCAGACTCACTGAGGACGGAGACTTCCACTCCACAGAAGGATCTGGGGTCATTGCTATTGATGGCCATTGCTCTCTGTTTACTATAGCCTTGAAACAGAAGGCTAGTTTGCGCTACTATGCTACTGCGCTGGAGAAAGAGGTTAAAGACGGTGTCAACTTGTACGTACTGATAACGTATGCTTCTCAAGTTTGGCTACAGGTACGTACATATGCATTTTATGCATACTGTTTCACTCACATATACTTGATGTTGCTATGGATCACAACATTCCAGTTTCTTGGATTATGTCCATGTGCACACTAATGCAGCAGATATGGGGACCATCTTAACATGCTTCATGTACGCTTAACCACTTAATCCACTGCTTTGGTAGGACTAACTGCACTACACCCTGGCTGACCACTGTCTGTGGCATACTATACCTTGTGATTCTAACCATGTTAACATGTACTTTGTATGCTTTGTTGACTGTGTAGATATTGGAGAAATATCGATCTGCTACTTCATCGTCTGAATCTGTACTATTTGAGTTTGATGATAAGTTCCTTCAAGGAAGTGTTACCCCAGAAGGAGGAAGTGGATGGAAAGCTTGGCTGAATGCCAATAATGGGGTAATTTGCAACGTGTACTTATGTATGTGTACATATACGTATATGTATGTACATTGTGTTCATTTGTAGGTTCCTCGAGAGTATGTTGAGTACGAATCTCATGGAATTGAAAAGGCCAGTGACATGGAGGGAGCTGTCAAGAGGAGGGTCTACCCTCCTTTCCTATCTTGTCAAACGACCTACAGCAAGGAAGTGAAGAAGACTGGAGAACCAACCAAGGCTGTGCTTGCTATTGAAGGAGCAAAGGACACAGTTATCAAATTTCATTGTACAGCCTACCAATACGGACCCAGAGGTACAGTAGCAAGACCATGAACATATTCTTGCTCGTACACATGGTCCACTTTACACGAAAGACCCAGCATGTAGCTCAGTTAGCTATATATTCTCATAACTTCATCTTAGCAAAATCAAATCCATGGAGTGCCCTAATGGGGTTTGGCATTTTAGTTTAGGGATTGTGTTGAGAATTTAAAAGACCTGTATTATATGCCATACTTAAAATATACCGTTTTCATGGATAATCCACTACAAAGAACAGCAACGGGCAAAGTATTATGATAATGATAAGTATTTCAATAATGATTATCATGCAACTACATACGTAACTTGACTCCTTTTCGGAAGCTCGTGTAGAAGAATCGAGTCAAACGTGTATCGAAATAATACTTCAAAGTGTTGAGTGGATTATCAGGTGAAGAAGAGACAGGTATGCCCATACCTGTCCATACTCCATATACGTTCTATACATGTTTGTGGAAAATGGGCACATACTAACAGAACGTTCAACACGTTCTGTTAGTATGATTGGTACCGTATGACATTTTTTCCTATTGCGGAAGATATTGTTCTCACAGGAGGAAGTTGCATAATTAGATGTGTGACATTGGGATTATCATGTCCAGGGGCATGTAATTCAACTAGTTACATATGTTAATTGAGTCCTACGTGTATAAATAGGGCTTCCGTTTAGTGGAGTTATGCATTGCCACTCTTTCAACATATATGGATGTACAAGTCTTGTGTTTTAATCATTTCTTTCTACAGAGTCCTCACACCTGACCCTGGATGACCTTGCTACACATGTTGTACCTCATGTTGCTGCCAACTGGTATTATTTTGCTGTTCACCTTGGTATCGAGCCTACGGTGTTGGATTCTATCCGGAATCATTATACAGACAACACACAAGCTTGCACAGCCATGCTAGGTAAATGGTTGAAGCATGATCCTGGTACTGGAGAGAAAAGGAGAGAATTGAGCAATTTTATCAATGTTTTAATTGAAAGCGTCCAAGATGTAAAGAGATTATGCAGTAAGTTGAAAAGTTTGACTTATATTTCAAATGAACTAGTTTAATATGCTGGACTGATCAAAAGTCCTGGTGTTAGTACTCACATGTACACACGAGTACTCGTGAACACTTACACCACTTTTCACATTATTGTATGTATGTATGGGACATATGTGTCATGGAGAATTGACAACACAGCATTTGAAATTTGCAGCTAAATCACGATTACATTGTGGTGATTTACCCTACAATTTGACATTATTACGTACATAAGAAATCTTATTCAGTGCATGCTGAAATAATGTTTACACCTGTCTTGATGTCTCAACCCAACATCTTTCCCTGTTTCCTATTCTGCTTCAGCAGCAATTGTATCTACTTAAGTGCATCTTCCATAGTATATTAATACTTCACCGATGACTTAATCTCCCACATTTAAGCTAGTTTCACTGAAACTACATACATGGTTAAAATTCATCTGATACTGTTCTCCACAGTGTAGTCCTGTAACTCACCTTAAGTAGTAGAATTGCATTCAGACCTTTTTTCAGCATTATTGGAATTTTGTAACAATGCTATAGCAATTTACATATGGTACTTTTCATGAAAAAAAATGAATGACGTTGGGCGGTCAACTATCCTACGGTCAACGGTCGGTCAGTGTTCGGTCAATCGGTGGTCAGCTTGTCTAGTAAATTTTAACACTTAAGTAATCATTATTGAGACTCGGAGGAAAATGGTATACTCAAGCTACGTACGATACTAAGTTACAGCGAATTTCGTTTCTTAAGCACAAAAGGAAGGCTTACCGCCAGATCATAGAGATTTTGAACGACGAAGGACACTCCATTACTAAAGGCAGGCATTGGCTGTTTATTCAAGTGCTATGGAGAGTGTTTGGGTGCTTCCTCAGAAAGTGAGGAACAGGCAAGGCTTCCAAAACGAACGAAGCAATCTTCGAAGTTCGTGGATTCCCCAATGGAGTGGGATGATGAGGCATCGTTAGAGGACCTTGGGCTGTTACTGCAGAAGAAGGAGTCGTTGTCTCATTAACTTCCACATCACATCACGTGATATTTGCTACTATTTTTACTCCACGCGTAGCTGGTCAACATGCTAATACGAGGTGGTCAGCACCCGGTTGGTCAGCAATCAGTCAATTGACGATCACCCGACGTTGTTCAGTTTTTCATGAAAAGTACCTTACTTAACCAACATCACTATATCACTTATTAGTGCATGACTTTGCACTGCTACATGAAGCCTTGCATATGACTTGTGTAAAGCGAAGGATACCTTTAATCAGTACTGTATGTTCCATCCCTGCCAGCCCCTGATAGACACGACACCTCAGGCCAACAGTCGCAAGAAACCATGCTAATCCCGATGGTGAGTGTATGCATGTTGGAGTACATGTATTTAATATCAGTATCCCTCTTTTGATTAGTACATTCCCAGGTACAGAAAAAAGTGGGTTTTCTATCCTGTTTTAGTAGTAATAGTGTCAGAATTAAATGTAGGAGAAGGATATAACTATCAGTAATGGAAAGGCTCCTGTGTATGTAGGTAATCAAAACCTCAACCGGACCAAATTGACATTAACTGCTGCCAACACCATTAACCTCTGCAAGTCCAAATTACAACTGACCACATAACGGTGCCAATCAACTCTTGTATGTATATCAGTTGACATGTAGGTAACACTGTTGACACAAGTAATTTAAATTGAATAACACATGGGGCTGCCACCCTTGACACTCAAAGAACTTTAGGAACAGAACCTTTGATAAAGGCATTACATTTGGTGAAGCCTTTGCACAAGAATTCTAGTCCAATTTCTCATTCTTGGCATTTTGAAATCAGCCATTTTTGTGCAATGGTTGCAGTTACATGTACGAACACATTTCATAATATGTAGTAGTTTTAGCCTGCTTTTTAGTGTGCAATATGGCACACACACAGCTTGCTGATTATTGAGTTTAATGATAATATTAATGGCTTATTAACCCTTAAACGTTTGCGTTTCGGTGAAAAATTAGACTGTGATCGTTTATAAGCCAGATTTCTGACACACGCAGTTGTTGAAGTAGACAACATTCTGCCGTATTCGTTCTATAAAGTTGTCTTTCGTTTCATTTAGAAGACATTAGCCCTTTAGGAAGTCTATTAGCCGCTATGTCCATGTCTTTTCCTTTTCCAAACTGGTAAGTTCGCTTGGCAGCCATTTTCATTACGTACGTATGCTAATCAAATTTCCGGGGTCGCACCAGATATCTGGCTTAAAAACGTTCGAGGGTTGATGGCATTGTTGTGATTTGACCTCTGCTGATATACCAAATCAGTAGAGGTCAATTGAGAGGCCCTGGGCCTTACCTGATGTGAAAAATATATATCAAGCATTGCATGCCAGAAGTGAAAAAAGGAATATAGGGTTACCTGTGGCAGCCCGTAAAAATATGGTGGATTAATGAGTTTGACAGATTAACTGGATGTTAATTAGTACTTCTACATTGTATTGGTATTGAGAATTTGTGGCAGATAAATGGGAATTCACTGTTGACATTTAAATAATATTGACATGCATTTGGTATATGGATAACAATGGTTTACTTGTGTAATACTTGTTCCCTATTATTGCAGAGTAAACCTACCCAAGAGTCTCAAAAGAGTTTTAATGACTCTGAGGAAATGTCCATCCACAGTGTAAGGAACCCAAATTGACATATTTTGTTCATTTTAGGCCCTTTTTGACTTTCTTTGGATGCAAATTGTTTGACGGTGTTATCAGTCAGTAGTGAATCATTCCATTCCTGGGAATGCGGCACAAAACTGTGTGGTAAACACGGACATCCATTTCTTGTCTGTAACACACGATCTGTTTGAAGAGTACTTACTTTTTGATCCCTTTTGTCGTCAGAAAACCTAGCAGTCTTGTGATAGGCACCTTGAAATGATCTATATGACAATTGTTAATTTTGTTATGAAACAAATATGTTGATTTTGGTTGTCAAGGAGACGGGTTTGTCGATCTGTTGTTGGGGATATCAAAATGGGCAGCCATTTTGTGCAATTTATGCTGACACATCTGCAATTACGTATGTCAATATACTTGCGATAATTTAAATTTACAATTATCTGTACATGGTGCATACATAATATGCACACCCAGAGAGAATTCTAAAAATATCCATTGAATGTGGAATATAGAGGGCTGATAATTTAATGATTACTATTATTTTGTAAGACAATGGAGAAAGCTTATTGAATTACAGAAAGTGCATAATAAGGAAATGTTCCTGCATCACAGCCTACCTTTGAAATACCAATATATATACATCATGAAGTTTATAGTTATTTTGTACTATTGTGTAGGTGTCAAATGTTTCCAGTACTGTGGAGAAAATGTACCATGGACCGTTTGGTTAGTTGTGGGGTTAGGCTTAGAGTGTACACATATCATGTATCTGTAATATAGTTGTTATTCCAATCTCCGATGACCTTTTACATTTCCCAGAGATTTATACTTTATTTATCCATGTGCATAATTACATAGTACATAATATATTGTAATGTAAATTTAAAATCAAATCTAAACCCTTATTTGTGTCGACCATTTTAACCAAACCCATATCCCTTCATTTATTCATCTGCAGCTCATGAAAATGAACTAAAACACAATTGTTGGGTCCCCTTTAGCATTGAAACCCTCACTGTTGGGCAAGAAGGTGGTCTCTTTCCTCTGCAGCCTCGGAGCAAGGAGTTGAGTGAAGAGTGTGGTGTCATCATGTTGGAGGTACCAGAGAATGCGGTCAACACAGCTGTGTGTGACGAGCTGTGTATTCACTATGGAGTGATCGTCTATGGTCCATTTGATGTCCCCGAGGGCTACCAGCTGGGTAGCATGGCTGTGTACATCTACTTTGAGGAGGACCACACAGTCAAACCAGTTCTCCTTCATCTCCCTCACTGGGCTGGTAAAGATGGTGAGAGTAGTCTGAAGTGTGCCATTGCTCCTCACAGGTTGGAGGAAGGAGAAGAGAAGTACAAGTTCAGACTCACTGAGGATGGAGACTTCCACTCCACAGAAGGATCTGGGGTCATTGCTATTAATGGCCATTGCTATCTGTTTGCAATTATGCATGATGAAAATGCTACTTCCAAGTATTATGCCACATCTTTTGAAAAGGAGGGTGAGGATGGAACGGCTATTTCAGTGATGGTAACCTATTTTTCTCAAGTCTGGTTGGAGGTTAGTTTTAACAAACTTTATTTTTACATACTTATGTCCTGCCTTGCTAGTGAGCAAAACTGAATCCTTGCATTAGAATGTCAAAAGTCAATGTTGTAACCAAGTGTCTGCTGTAGGAGGTGCACAATTGTGAATTGTTTGTAGAGTGCCACATTTTTATATGTTGACACTGAGGTATGCAAATAGTACACATAATTACATAGTACACAATACCGTATAGTCGGTAAATTTGGCAGGTCCAAAATTTGGCAGATTTGCCCCAAAAAGTTATTGGCAGTTTTTAAATTTGACGGTTTTGCCCGAAAATTTTCAGTTTTGGCTATTTTCACCGTTATTTGCAGGACCATTCTCTGTGGCATACTTCCCTATCTTTGCTTTGTCTTCGATTGGGGGTATAATCTGCATAGGAAACCTTGAGTAGCACTGCGTTTCTTTCCCACCGTCACATTTTTGTAAGGCATCAGAACTTGCCTCACGCATTCATTCACTTGCTCTGTTTCTTTCTTAGAAAGAGCGCTACATTCATACACGGTTCTTCCTTTAGTAGATACTGCAAAAGAGCCATGATTGTCCTCTTTTATCGATGCTACGCAATGAATTGGAATAAATTTTGACGGGTTTTAAGTTGGCGAATTTCCTGAAAATCGCCAAACTGCCAAATTAAATCCTCCGCTAATATTTCCTGCTATACAATGTTGTTATTATACGTACACAACCAAGGTTTGCATGTATTCAGGAGTTACATTTTATACTTTTAATCGACATTCTCCACTTAGCTACTACTAAAGCAGTATCATTCTAAACCCTCGACCCGTATTCCATTTGAATTAAAAAACAACAGAAACCTAATAGGAAAATTTGAAGTGGACGAGGCAAGAGGGTGGGCGGCCCTGATCCAAGGAAGTGGTGAAGTAAGCTTAGTGATCACATGTTAGGACAGTACATGTTGTGCATAATATTATGTCAACTTTCATTGGTCTTTATGTAAAATTGACTATAGATCAAGATTAAACAGTGCTCCTATACTAGTCTGAAGGATGTCCACTTAAAATCAGCTGTTGAGAATCGGATTTACCCTCCAACGATAACCTGCCACACTCTTTATGATAAAATACTGAAGACGAAGGGAATGCCTACTAAAGTATCTTTACTAGTTGAAGGAGTGGATTCCGAAGAAGGACCTATGGTGTTTCCTTGCACTGCCTATGAGTACTTGTCAACAGGTTAGAAGTAGTGTATATTGCATGTGTGTGCATCAACAAAGATGAGATCTTTTCAAGCAATGGCTAATACCACTCCTCCCCTGTGCCCTATCTCTCAGTCCAAGGTTGAGTGATATTTGTCTTCAATCTAGCATCCCATGGTACACCTGTTATCTCTTGGGCTCAACATGTTATCGATCAGGAAATTCTCTTTTTAGGGGCTGCCGCAGGCAGCCCCTATATTGTTTTCATTTCGACTTCTGGTATGTAACACTTGTCCGATATATTATATATATATATAATGTATTTATATTATAATTTATATTGTGCGAATAAAAAATGGCCGATTTCAAACACCGACAATTTGAAATTGGGCTAGAATTCGTGCGCTGAAGCTCTGCTGAACATAATAACTCCAGCGAAGGTTCTTCTGAACCTAAGAAAGACGCCCAAGTAATTCGAGTGCAGGGGTCGGCAGCCCCACGAGTTTTTTAACTCGAATTACTTGTTTAAAATGTTTTATTGTGGAGTTGGTGAACTGTGAGAAGTTTGCACACTAAGATGTAGGTTTAAAAACAGGTAATTCGAGTTGAAAGACTTATGTGGTTCCTGCCGCCCACACTCGAATTACATACTTGGGTGTCTTTTGCTGAAGATATTATGTTCGCTGAAGCTTTTGCATTCGAATTCTAGTCCAATTTGTAAATCTCGGTGTTGTTGATAATATTTGAAAGAGAATGGTTCAAACAGCTTATTGTATACAACAGATTATTCGATTGTACCTTAGCAGAAGTATCTCATACAGATATCTTGCCAGTATCCTTAAAGGACTTTAAGTGTCTGAGGTGATAATAAGAACACTCATATAAAGGAATACAGTAATCATTAGTGACATTTGCATTGTGATTGTTGTCATGATAATTTACGAATCCTTATATAATCCTTGACAGAACGTCACCCGCCTGTTGGAGCTATCACTTCAAAGCCTACATCACCACATCCTACAGCACTTTTATGTACTGCTCAAACTCTCCCAACAAAACAGCTCACTATACAGAGTCTCATGCCATACCTACCAGAGCTGGCACCCTTGGGACTACAGATAGCTGGCCACCTGGGCCTCACTGATGAATGGGCTAGTCTTGAGATATCCCATCAGGATCCACCGGATCGTCTCCAGAAGCTTTTCACCAAGTGGTTGGGAGACTCTGAGACTGAGAAGTGTCCTCACACTTGGGACTACTTGGTCAGTATTGTGAGAGCAGTTGGCAAAGGGAAACTGGCAGATAAGATAGTGGAATAAATTCTACCATAAGACAGCAAAGTGAGTGTGTGCATGAACGTATGTGTACAATATGGTTTTTGTTTATTCTGTATTTTCATTAACTTAATTGAATTTATTACAACACCAGCATTTGTAGTTTATTATTGTTGTTTTTAAATTATATTCTATCCCTACAGTTGTGCTGGCTTGAAGACATGTACCACATAATTGTTATTCACTATGTAATTCACACATATTAATTGTTTATTCCAATAACTGTATGTATCATTACTTGTAAGCTTTCAATTTTAATTGTATCCACCATGTTGAAGTAATAATAATGCATTATTTGGCTAACCAAGATTCCTCGACCAACGTGAAGTGATTCTAGTCCATATAAATGTGCTTGTACGTGTACTAGTACCCTTACCTAGTCCTTTGACTTGCAATGGATAAGTATTATCAGTAACAAAACATACTCTACGTTGACTAGATGTTATTGCCTTCACAATTGTTGACAAAGACAACTTGACATAAATAATACGCTAAAAGTAAGAATTGTGTGTGTATTGCTATTATATAATACATTGACTGTTATGCAGAGCACTACAGTAATGTACTCCATAATTACACTAAGCTTTACTTGTATCTTTTTCAACTGACTTTGACCCATTGAATTCAAAGCTGCTACTTTGTAGTAACATGCTTGTATTGTGCAAATGGGTAATATATTAGGCTTCAAAAAGCCACCTGCACCACAGACACAAAGCCTACAATTAGGCATACATTCAACTTGACTACATTCTGGTGGAGCAGCAGCATAATACTGTGAATGGCCATTTTGTGTGCATGTGTGTTGTGTGTGTGTGTGTGTGTGTGTGTGTGTGTGTGTGTGTGTGTATGTGTGTGTGTTTGTACATGTGAGAATGTGTGTGTTTGTGCATGTGGTGTGTGTGTGTGTGTGTGTGTGTGTGTGTGTGTGTGTGTGTGTGTGTGTGTTTGTACATGTGAGAATGTGTGTGTTTGTGCATGTGTGTTGTGTGTGTGTGTGTTTGTACATGTGAGAATGTGTGTGTTTGTGCATGTGTGTTGTGTGTGTGTGTGTGTGTGTGTGTGTGTGTGTGTGTGTGTGTGTGTGTGTGTGTGTGTGTGTGTGTGTGTATGTGTGTGTTTGTACATGTGAGAATGTGTGTGTTTGTGCATGTGGTGTGTGTGTGTGTGTGTGTGTGTGTGTGTGTGTGTGTGTGTGTGTGTGTGTGTTTGTACATGTGAGAATGTGTGTGTTTGTGCATGTGTGTTGTGTGTGTGTGTGTTTGTACATGTGAGAATGTGTGTGTTTGTGCATGTGTGTTGTGTGTGTGTGTGTGTGTGTGTGTGTGTGTGTGTGTGTGTGTGTGTGTGTGTGTGTGTGTGTGTGTGTGTGTATGTGTGTGTTTGTACATGTGAGAATGTGTGTGTTTGTGCATGTGGTGTGTGTGTGTGTGTGTGTGTGTGTGTGTGTGTGTGTGTGTGTGTGTGTGTGTGTGTGTGCATGTGTGTGTTTGTACATGTGAGAATGTGTGTGTTTGTGCATGTGTGTTGTGTGTGTGTGTGTTTGTACATGTGAGAATGTGTGTGTTTGTGCATGTGTGTTGTGTGTGTGTGTGTGTGTGTGTGTGTGTGTGTGTGTGTGTGTGTGTGTATGTGTGTGTGTTTGTACATGTGAGAATG